>PITA01012622.1:0-61111 GCA_004023965.1 Spilogale gracilis
TTTTTTATTTTTTAATGATTTTCTTTATTTATTTGAGAGACAGAGAGATCACAAGTAGGCAGAGAGGCAGGCAGAGAGAGAGGAGGAAGCAGGCTCCCCGCTGGTCTAAGAGCCCAATGTGGGGCTCGATTCCAGGACCCTGAGATCATGACCTGAGCTGAAGGTAGAGGCTTAACCCACTGAGCCACTCAGGCGCCAGATTATTCTAATTCTCTTTAATACAGGTGTTGGCATCTACTGATTATCTTTTGCTTTTGTTTGGAGATCTTTCTGGTTTGTGATATGATGAATGATTTTTTTTTAAAAGATTTTATTTATTTGACAGAGAGAAACACAGCCAGAGAGGGAACACAAGCAGGGGGAGTGAGAGAGGGAGAAGCAGGCTTCCCGCCGAGCAAGGAGCCCGATGTGATACTCGATCCCGGGTCTCCAGGATCATGACCTGAGCCGAAGGCAGTCGCTTAACCAACTGAGCCACCCAGGCACCCCTGATGAATGATTTTTGATTGAAATCTGGGCATTTGGGGTATTATGTTATGAGAGGCTGGATCTTGTTTAGGCAGTCTATTTTAGCTGGTTTATTGTGATACCACTTTAGCAGGGGAAAGGGTAGATACTGCCTTATTAACTGTCACAGGGGATTAAAGTTCCCTGCCTAATCTTCATAGACATCTGTGGGAGGGGGGGACCTTCCCTGTTATCATGTGGTAGATTTGGGGATTGGATTCCAGCTCTCTACTAGTCTGCACTGATACCTAATGCTAAAAGCAATAAGAATACCTCATTACTGCTCCCCACCTGGTTCTTGTACTGATTCTGTGGTATTGGTGAATACCCTCTCTCCACTGGGTCTCCCCTGACACCACCTCCACAGAGAGGGAAGGGAGTAGCTCCTTCCTGCCAGGTAGAGGTAGAGGTTCAGGCCCCTCACATAGTCTCCACTGAGGGGCTGGGGGCTGGTATTCATTACCACTCGGTGGGGATGAAAAGCCCCAGCAGCCTGCTCAGTCTTCTCTCACATCACCCTGGCAGGGGAATTGGGAATCTCTGTAAAAGTCCAGTGAGAATGGAAGTAGGGCTCCTCACTTGGCCTTTGCTGGCATGGGTTGGGGTATCAGCTCTAGTATTTTTTTGGCGTGGAGTACAGTGACTGTCTTGTAAATGTTTTCTATCTTGCTTGGTGACTCCTTTCCTGGTCCTTTGCCTAGAGAGAGCAGGATGTGGTATTTTTCTCAAAAAGGTGGCATTTCCAGGTTGCCGGCTTTTCCAGCACCCAGTCTCACATATGTGAAGCAAAACAAAATCCCAGCAAACTCATTGCTTTGTTGTTCTTTGGATCTCAAGTTTCTTAGACAGGCTGACTTTTTGTTCCACTTTTCTTAGGCATCTTATTTTGTTTCAAATATAATGTCTAGGAGTTTTAGTTGTAGCACCACTGACTTTGTAAAGTCCAAAGCCTTTGGGCTCCTTTCTCTACTTAAGTCCATCTTTCTTTTAAGTTTTGCCGAAGTGTCACAGGAAATGCTCCTCGCTCTACTGGGTATCCCATTATACTCCTCCATAGCACTTTGCATTCCTCCTTGCAATAACTTTGTTGAGAATCTATCTCCTCCATTTGACAGTAAGCTTCTTGAGGGCAGGAGCTGGTCCCATCCTAAGCAAATGAGTGACATTGTCATTTGCAAAATGAGGTAGCTGGGATAGATTAATTTAAAGACCCTCAGTCTCTGCCTTTTTTCCTTCTTTCTCTCTCATTCTGTTTTCTCTCTATCCACCCCCCAAATAAATTCAAAATGGAATCATACTGACATTTGCTCTTTCTTTGTCCTGTCAACATCAGGTTTCATCATGAAAAACAAAATAAATTTTGGTTATCTGTTAGATAAATAATGACAATTTAACTACTGTTTTATTTTGTACTTATTTCCATACCAGGAAAGTTTGTTTATCCTATCAATAAATATTGAGTATCTACTATTTTCCAGCCTCTGTGAGAGGTTCACCAAACAAAGCCAAAGTTCTCATGGAGCTCATAGTTGAAGTTGTTTATTTTTAATATTATTATTGATCATTTACATTTATTTTGTGAACTGCCTCTTTGCATCTGTTTCTTTCTTTTTTTTTTTTTTAAAGATTTTATTTATTTGACAGAGAGAAACACAGCCAGAGAGGGAACACAAGCAGGGGGAGTGAGAGAGGGAGAAGCAGGCTTCCCGCCGAGCAGGCAGCCTGATGTGGGACTCGATCCCGGGTCTCCGGGATCATGACCTGAGCTGAAGGCAGTCGCTTAACCAACTGAGCCACCCAGGTGCCCCTTTGCATCTGTTTCTTGTACACCTGCCACCCTCTCCTCTCTAGTGCTTATTTAGCAAACATTTTGCTGAGGAGTATGAGAGATATAAAGTAAAGATAATCCTTTTCACAATTCACTTAGCATCTGTTCTGACTCATCGGTTTGTCCAGTCAAACACAGTCCTCAGGACAGAGGTCAGGGCCACCAAGCCATCACTATATTGTTCATACTTTAAAGAACTTGAGTAAGACTTTAAAAACAAAAGTGAAAGTGCCTGTGATTTTGGCATATTAATTTTATAATGCATGTGTGGCCTGACTGTGTAGCAACAGTTAAATACTGTCCATTACAAGAGGGAATTGAACAGTTGGCTTCAATGAAACCATTTTAGCAAGAACCAGTTGCAGTGTTAGGTTGTAATTGCAAAGGAACCTGTCTGGACTTTAATTTGTCTTCTAGTTTTATTTTAAAATGATACTTAATTGGCATTTCTCAGACATCAGAGGCAGTGATGAAAGGGTGTCCTGGGTGACAAGCCTGTAACATCAACATGGTTTTAAACAAAACCCAGCATTTTTCTGATAAGCTAAAATTTTACTCACATCAGAGGGACCCTTAGTAGACTGCTTTCATCTCATGACATAGTTGGTTATGCTGATCTTCATCTCTCTTATCTGTAAGGGACATTTTGGTTTATTTACTAAGCACTTCAATATCCATTTTCTTATTTAATTTTTGAAGCAGCCCTGTGAAGGTGGTAAGAGAAGATTTACAGATGAGGCTCACTGTGAGTTAAGTGACGCAGGGAGTAAATGGCAGACCTGTAGTCCTTGTGTGGCCACATATTTATCAAACCTCAAATGAAATTTCATGGTAAAGCTGTGTAATGCTAGATACATCGAAGAAAATGTCTATTTAGCTCTTTTTTTTTTTTTTTTAAGATTTTATTTATATGACAGAGAGAAACACAGCTAGAGAGGGAACACAAGCAGAGGGACTGAGAGAGGGAGAAGCAGGCTTCCCACCGAGCAGGGAGCCCGATGTGGGGCTGGATCCCGGGTCTCTAGGATCATGACCTGAGCCGAAAGCAGTTGCTTAACCAACTGAGCCACCCAGATGCCCCCAAAATGTCTATATAGCTCTTGATTACAAACTATATTACTTACACCATGTCAAGTCCTTATGATGCAATCTTATTTGCCCTCTTTCCTTGAGATGGAGTAAACTCCATTTTTATTCTTTCTTCCTCCCTCCTTTCCTTCTTTCTTTTTTTTTTTTTTAAAGATTTATTTATTTATTTATTTGACAGAGAGAAAGAGAGATCACAGGTAGGCAGAGATGCAGGCAGAGAGAGAGGGGGAAGCAGGCTCCCTGCTGATCAAAGAGCCCAATGTGGGGCTCTATTTCAGGACCCTGAGATCATGACCTGAGCTGAAGGCAGAGGCTTTAACCCACTGAGCCACCCAGGTTCTCCTCTCCTTTCCTTTCTTGAGAGGGGGTGGGACACAGGGGGCCAGAGGTATTGGGACTCTCAGGCAGACTCCCTGCTGAGTGCACAGCCCAACACCTGGCTTGATCCCACGACCCTGAGATCATGACCTGAGCCAAAACCAAGAGTCCAGTGCTTAACTGACTGAGCAACCCAGGTGCCTCTCACTTGATGTGTTTCTGAGTGTGTGTAAAACATGTTTTGTGAAAAGTCCTTTATGTACCTCCTTTTAAATTACCATGTTTTGCACGGCAAGTAAGTAACCTGGAGGACAGTGGGAGAAGGAAAATAAATGGGAACTAGGGTAATCTAGGGAGGGAAACGAAACAACAGAGACTTTGGACACAGAAACAAACTGGGGGACTTGGAGGGAGGGGGGTGGAGGGATGGGAGAGCCTGGTGGTGGTACTGGGGACACCTAAAGCGTGGAGCACTGGGTGTGGGGAATGGGGAATGAATCTTGGAACACTGGGGGGAAAAATTTAGTAACAAACAAACAAACAAAATTACCATGTTTTGTTATTCCGTTTCCTTGCTGTGACCTTGACTGCTATGGTGATAGAACTGGAACTGGGTAGACTAATTGTGATTTTTTCATCTATAAAATAGGGTGTTTGAGTTAGCATCTGGGAATTGTAGAAGCTCAGGTTTGGAAGGAGCCTTAAGAGCCAGCCTGTGCTTTTGAATCAGATGGATCACAGAGCAAGTGTTGGCTAGTAAGTCTCCCATTCACTAGCTATGAGGTCTGAGGCAAGTCATTTCAAGTGTGAATTTAAGCTTCCTCATTGGTGAAAAATAATTGAAATTAGTGTATATTTATAGAATGGTTGTAAAGTGATTAGCACAGGGCCTGACATGTGATGACCATTTCAAAAAGAGCCAGTAAAATAGATACTCTCTCCGAGGATTGAGACCTTGGTTGGCTGGATTGCTGAATGCTCACCATTTTCCTGTAGAACATGCTAATCGATGCCCACATCATCTTGAATAATCATCGCTGATATACCTTACTCATGTTTGTGCACTGGTCTCACTCATTGAATTCCATGTTTTGCAAGGGTTGTTTGCCTCGTACATCAGTTTATGTTCATTTATAATCATTTAATTAACTGCTCTGTAAACTGTGTATTGGTCTCCTACTGCTGGTTTAACAAATAAGGACAAACCTGATGGCTTAAAACAAACAAATTTTTTATCTTCCTGGGGGTCAGTCTGAAATGGGTTTCACTGGACTAGAGTTAAGAAGGCTGTGTTTCTTCCTGAGGCTCTAAGAGTGAGTCTGTTCCCTTTCTTTTCTAGCTTCTAGATGTCATCTGCCTTCCTTGACTTGTGGCTGGCTCCTTTCTCCATCTTCAGCCAGTGGCATAGTATTTTCAAATTTCTGTCTGGTTCTCTATCTCTCTTTCACAAGGACCGTTATGCTTACATTGGGCTCACTAAATAATATAGCATAATCTCCTCATTTTAAGATCACTAATTAATCACATTTCCAAGTTCCTTTTGTCTTGCAAAGAAAGATATTCATAGATTCTGAGGATTAGAGGTTGGACATCTTTGGGTAGCAATTATTTTGCCTACCACATCTGTTGACATTTGAGAAGAGAGAGAGAGGATATTTTTATGAAATCCAGTGACTTGCTTTGGAAAGAGTCATTAAGTTACAGTGAAGATAATTGTTTTTGAATTACAAGTGGGTTAAATAGCTATAACATTTTGGCAAAATTGTGAAAGTCTAGGATTGCACACTTAGATTGCTTCAGAAGCGTCTTTATGTTCTTGTTCCACTTAGAGAAACTCATTGGAAACCAGAAAATGCTTTGTGGTTTTGATTTATGGAAGAAATAATAATGTAGAAACCTAGTCAGTGCACTCATTCACAAAGAAAAGTCCTTGGCTCCACAACAGAAGACTGGTAAAGGCAAACACATGTATTTTCACTTATTATAAATTGAAGTAAAATATTTGACAAATACTATTTTTTTGCGTCTTCTAACTTTACGATAAAATCTCTCACTTTCTTGGTTAACTAACCAACAGCCAATCCCAACTGTGTCAAATAAAAATTGTCTATTATATTATTTAACCAACCCACATTCTATTTCCATCCCTCTGTACAGAGGTTTTTCACCCCTAACTCAGAGATTCTTGACATTTTGGTGGAAACTTGCAACTCTTTGAGAATTTAATGAAAGCTAAGTCTGACCTTGAAAAATACTCATACAGACAGTTTTTTCCTTTTTGTATCTTGGGCATGAAGAGTTGAGTTATACTCTTTAGTTCTTGGCCTATTATTTTTAGTGTGTGCAGATCCATGCTCTTATTTTTATTTTATTTTATCTTATTTTATTTTATGTTATATTATATTGTTTTATTTTCACCTTTACCTCTCATCTCCACCCCTGTAGATACCCACCCTAATTTCTTCATTTCACATACAGTTTTAGGTCAATTTGTGTGTCTTCTGAGGCTGTTCTAGGAGACTAGGAGATCTGTGGGTCAAAAACCTTCTATTAATCTGTACTTTTCAATACAGTAGCCTCATGTAACTATTTAAATTCAAATTTAAATTAAGATTATATAAAATTGAAAGGTAGATTTCTCAGTCACATTAACCACATTTTGGTGTTCAACAGCCATCTGTGGCTATTGGCTGCTCACTGTGTAGCACAGCATAGATACAGATCCTGCCCTTCATCCCAGAAAGTTGGACAACACTTCTCCAACTGATCCAGAAGAACTCTCCCAGCTCTAAGGCTTATTTTAGTTGGAAACATTTTCTCTAACTGGCATGACTGTGCTTGTGTGAATAACTCATTCCTCAAAACTGAGTTAGAGAGTCCCCAATAAAACAGATGGGAAGAGGGTCAGGGCATGAAAACTGTAAGTAATGGTTCTCAATCCAGCAAATTAAAGGATTTCAAATCTGCCCCTACCCAGATGGTCTCTGAGGAATTCTATGCTGACATACACTATAATCCTTGAGGTTATAACTCTCATCCCTCAATTTGTATAAACATCTTTTCATTTGAAAACCTATTGATTTCAGCTGCTTTTGGTGATAAGAGTTATTATTGTAGCCATTGGTTGATCATGAAATGTCCACACTGGCATTCAGGTATGAAAATGCAGAAGGTGATGTATGAGAGGTTTTTACTTTCCTCACTGAACCCCCTTTTGGTCTACATTAAGATATCATTCAGAGGCTTCTCGTTTCTTTGATCTTCTATGGGGCTCAGGTTTCTTGTTCCCTTCTGGTATCAGGGCGTAAGTCCTCTACTCTGGTCCCTGCTGAAAGGTGAAAAGTAGCTCCTTATGACCTGGTCTCCTTTTAAAGAAGGACACTTGTGTGTTTCAGTTCTTCAGAATGGAAGCAAATAAACTTTTCTCTTTCCTAATTTGAGCTTTTCATAGCTAATTTTAATAGGAGTGAGGAGTACAAGGAACAAAATGAGGCAAGGAAGAGGGAAATTATCTGCTAGAGTATAGCCTCATTTTCTGATAATGTTGCTGAGGCTGAGAATGGGTCAATGTCATGCATAAGATCATTCAGCTAGTGAGTCTCTGCTCCACATCTCTTGCTCTTTCCTGTGTCCTACTAACAGTTTACGGTAAAGAAGTCCACAGTTCCCAAACCACTCTGATGTATGACTATGTCTGATCCGTTGGACTCATTGAATTCCAGCGGGTATAGATCTTAGTCACTGTGAGCCTTATGAATTGAGAGGCGCTGTGACTGAGAATAGTAGTTGATATGAACATTTGCCATGATCAGTAGATGCAGTTGATGAATGAGTGAATGGACCCTGATGTTCAAAACTAAATGTCCCAAGAACTCTGATAGTTCTCAAGTTTATAGCAGATAACTTCCCCTACGGAACTTAAGTCTACTTTATAAACATGAGTGCATTTGCAACAATAGGGAACAGTGAAGTTGCGGTGTGATAGGATATGCTGTGGATGTTGGGCAGTTAACTTGGTTCATTCTTGGAGAAGAAACTGGCTTTGGTGCTTTCTCCAACCATCGTCATCCTCATTAACATGTATGAGCATGATTCAAATTCGTGCCTCAGTAGAATCACCAAGGATTACTTGCCGTGGATCTTTATGTCTCTCATGAATGGTCAAAATCATCTTTAAGTGTGGCATTTTGACAGCATGCTAGTATTAGCGCAGCTCATTAAATATGACCTGCTCTTTACCTTTTGTGCATAAGGTAGTATAGAATTTTTCTCTCATTCATTTCAACTGGGCATGACTGAATGAATTAGTTTGGTCAGTGGAATGCTACTGGCAGAGACATGAGTCACTTGCATACAGAAGCCTTAAGAGCCAGTGTACGATGTGTGTGGGAGGACCAAGCTCCCACTGTCTGGGAGAAAGCCTAATTTGAAAAGTTGATAGACATGTAGTAGGGTAGGAACCTACCAAGGTGGAAACATACAGCTGATGGAAAAATCAGGCCAAAGAGATATGGTGAGGAATTATGTATCATCTGCATAATGTGTACCAAGCACATTTGACCTATCCAGGGGCTCCATCTCCCTGGTCCTAAAGACATCCTATAGTGGGCATACTAGTACGTATATACTTGCCTGTCCCTCTCTCTCTCTCCCTCTTTCTATCTCTCTCACCTTTCCTTGCTTCCATCATCAGGAGTGGAGCTGCCCGTAGATGTTAACTTAAGACTGCCCTAACATCCCCTTCAGTTTTACTAAACTTTAGAAAAGTTTCCTCCTGATTATAGGCCCCTGCCTTTTCTTTTCTCAGTGTATTTACGTCAGAAAGCTTGCAGTTGTATTAAAAATATCTACACCTCAGAAATGTATTTCTAAGGAACTATGAAATGTAATCAAGGAAGGAGACAATTTCCATATCACAGTCTCAATGGGAGGGAAGGAGCCTAACTCTGAAAAGTGACAGTTATCGTACTAGATATTCTGGTCACACAGACAGACCTTACTGTGACTGTCCTCCAGTACTTTTCTGTTAGCTCACCCCAGTATTTAAATATTCTCCCATAAATATATATATATATATATATATACATATACATATATATATATATATATATTCTCTCACCTTTCATTTCAGAAGAGTTGAGTTCAGTTTCTCTCCCCTATTGTGGTAGTTTTAAAGTCCTTGACATTATAAATGAGTGTCCAGTGAAGTCTTTTTTTTTTTTTTTTGTTAAAGATTTTATTTATTTATTTGACAGGGAGAAACACAGCTAGAGAGGGAACACAAGAAGGAGGAGTTAGAGAGGGAGAAGCAGGCTTCCTGCTGAGCAGGGAGCTCCAATGTGGGGCTCGATTCTGGGACTCCAGGATCATGACCTGAGCTGACGGCGGATGCTTAACAATTGAGCCACCTAGGCATCCCCGTTGATTTTTTTTTTTTAACAGTGTACATATGTTTAATTTGATTAAGTAAGTAGTGCCAGATTGTTATATGGGGTGGCTATACTGGTTTATATTTTCACATATATATATGAGATATGTATATATCTGTTAGCAAGGTGTAAAGATTACTACATCCCCATATTTCTACCAACCCTTAGACTTAGAGTTCTAATGTTTATAAAAGTTAAGTGATATTTCATTGTTTTTTTAAATTTGCTTTTCTCAAATTACCATGATTCTGAGCACTTTTTTATACATCTGGTAGCTTTTGGCATTTCCATCTCTGTAAGTTGTTCAGTCTTTGTCTTTTATTCTGTTGGGATAGCTGTTGTGTTGTTGTTGCTCCTTTGCAGGAATTCCTTTTACAGTCACTCAAGTCCTTGGCGAATTTTAGACATTCCAAATTTCTTCTCTCTTACTTTTAATTAACCACTGGTGAATGTTGTCTATGTTATGACTTGTTAAACAGAAGTGCACATTTAAAAAAACTATTTTGAACTTCAGACTTGCACAAAGCTGCAAAACTAATACATGAGAACTCTAATATATTATTTATTCAGGCTCACTAATTGTAACATTTTATTCCATGTACTTGCCATTCTCTTTCTCCCCCCCTCCACACACACATGCCCATAATTTATATTTTTTAAAGAACCATTCAAAAATAAATTGCAAACATTGTATTTCTTTGTTTCTAGTTATTTCAGTGTGTGTTTCCTAAGAACAGGAACAACCTATAACCAGAGAACAAGCATGGAGTCAGGGAATTTAACACTGATTTAATATTATTATCTCATCCAGTATGCAAGTTCAAATTTTGCCATTTGTCTTGATATTGAGTTTTATAGTTATTTTCTCCATCCAATCCAGGATTCTACCTGTCATATCTCTTATTTCCTTCCTTCCCTCCTTCCTTCCTTTCCTCCTTCCTTTCCTCCTTCCTTCCCTCCTCCCTCCCTCCTTCCTTCTGTCCATCCATCCATCCATCATCCATCCATCCATCTTTTGGGATTCTTTATTTTTCATACCGTCAGGGTTTTATTCTGTACATTGTTCCAAAGTGTGTGTTTCTGTGATGTTTTTCATGATTATGATTTTTTTTCAAAACCGATACTGTGTTCTCAGGGCATCATGTCAGGAGGCACATGATACCAATTTATAACATTACTGACAGTGATAACTTTGGTCACTTAATTAAGTTGAGTCTGCCAATGACCATTTTTTCCTTTGTAACTAGCCACTTTTACATCAATACTTTGTGTCTGTAGGAAAATAAGGGAATATAAATATATCTGCATTTTGCATTTGTCACATCAATATGTGCTGTACTCACTTCATATTAACTCATAGAGATCTTTTTACTTCTTTATTACAAAGCCCCCCCCCCCAACCATTGTGTATATGCATTGTCATTGATTTTACCAATCCCCTATGTAGAGAGATATAGGTCATTACCAATAGTTTGCATTTACAAATAATGTTTCACTGGGGAGCCTAATGCACATGTATTTTCTTACTGTTAGAGGTGTATCTTCAGGGTAAATTTCAAGAACTGGGATTGCTAAATGAAAAGGAAACATATGTAATTTTGTTAGAGATTGCTGAATTCCCCACTGCAAGGACTCTATCATTCACCTTCCCACCAGCAATGAAAGGGAGTGCCTCACAGCCTTGCCAGCACAATGTGGTGCCAAGCTTTTAAAGTTTTTGCCAACCCGAGGGAGGAAAAATGGTATCTTAGTGTTATTTTATTTGCTTTTTTCTTATTATGAGTAAAATCAAAACAGTTTCATGTGACTAAGGACCATTGTACATTTTTTTATGACTTATTTGTGCTTTTAATTCATCGTTCTATTGAGGTTTTGGTCATTTTTCCCCTTTATGAGTTTTCAAGTATATTAAGGATAATACCTTTTTATCTGTGATCTATTGTGATGCAAATATTCTTTCCCAGCTGTCATTTGTCATGTTAATTTTGGCTGTGGCTTTTTCCATGAAAAAAATTTTTTTTGATTTTTATATAGTCACATTTATCTTTTAAAAAGTTTTTCAACTGGATTTTAAGTCTTCATTAGAAAGTTTTCTTATATTCTTATTACAGATAAATTCAACTGTGTTGTCTTCTAGGACTTGTACGGTTTAATTTTTTACCTGTATATCTAACTAAATCTTACTTTACATTTTATATCTCTGAATCCATGTGGAGTTTATTTTTACATATGATGTACAGAATGCATTTACTTCCATCTTTTCCAAAAGACCCTCCGGTTATCTCAGTACTATATATATTTTTTTAAAGTTCACCTTTTCCCAGGGGTTTGAGAGTCATCTTTATCATATGTAACATTTCCACAGGTGCTTGGGTCCTTCTGTGGGCCTTCTACTCTATGCTTTTGCATCCAATTGGCCTGTTTGTTCATGTGTTGGTACTATTACACCATTTTAATGATAGAACATTTGTAGACCTTTTTTTATTCTTTTTTTTAAACTTATTTTTATTTTAAATTTATTTTATTTTTTCAGTGTTCCAAGATTCATTGTTTATGCCCCACACCCAGTGCTCCATGCAATACGTGCCCTCAGTACCTAACACCAGGCTCTCCCATCCCCCCACCCCCTCCCTCCAAGTCCCTCAGTTTGTTTCTGTGTCCAAATTCTCTCATGTTTTGTTTCTCTCCCCGAATTACCCTACGTCCCATTTCCTTTCTTTCTCCTACTGTCCTCTATATTACCCCTTATGCACCACAAGTAAGTGAAACCATATGATACTTGACTTTCTCTACTTGGCTTATTTCCCTCAGCATAATTTCTTCCAATCCAGTCCATGTGCTACAAAAGTTAGATATTCATCCTTTCTCATGGAGGCATAGTATTCCATTGTATATATGTACCACTTCTTCTTTATCCATTTGTCTGTTAAAGGGCACCTTGGCTCTTTCCACAGTTTGGCAATTGTGGCCATTGCCGCAATGAACATTGGGGTACATATGGCCCTTCTTTTCACTACATCTGTATCTTTGGAGTAAATGCCCAGTAGTGCAATTGCAGGGTCATAAGTAGCTCTATTTTTAATTTTTTCAGGAATCTCCACACTGTTTTCCAAAGCAGCTGCACCAACTTGCATTCCCACCAACAGTGTAAGAGGGTTCCCCTTTCTCCGCAGCCTCTCCAACACTTGTTTCCTGTCTTGTTAATTTTGGCCATTCTGACTGGTGTAAGGTGGTATCTCAGTGTGGTTTTGATTTGAATTTCCCTGATAGCTAGTGATGATGAACATTTTTTCATGTGTCTGTTAGCCATTTGTATAGCTTCTATGGGGAAGTGCCTCTTCCTGTCTCCTGCCCATTTTTTGATGTGTTCATCTTCTTTTTGGATGTTGAGTTTGAGTAGTTCTTTGTAGATCTTGGATATCAGCCCTTGGTCTGTAGTGTCATTTGCAAATATCCTCTCCCATTTCGCGGGTTGCCTCTTTGTTTTGTTGACTGTTACCTTTGCTGTACAGAAGCTTTTTATCTTGATGAAGTCCCAAAAGTTCCTTTTTGCTTTTGTCTCCTTTGCCTTTGGAGATGTGTCTTGAAAGAAGTTGTGTGGCCGATGTCAAAGAGGTTACCGCCTATGTTCTCTTCCAGGATTTTGATGGATTCCTGCCTCACATTAAGGTCTTTCATCCATTTCAAGTTTGCCTTTGTGTGTGGTATAAGAGAATGGTCTAGTTTCATCCTTCTATACGTAGCTGTCCAATTTTCCCAGCACCATTTATTGAAGAGACTGTCTTTTTTCCACTGGATATTTTTTCCTGCTTTGTCAGAAGGTGATTTTACCACAGATTTGTGGGTCCATATCTGGACTCTCTACTCTGTTCCATTGGTCTATTTGTCTATGTTTGTGCCAGTACCATGCTGTCTTGGTAATCACAGCTTTGTAAAAAAGCCTGAAGTTGGGCAACGTGATGCCCCCAGCTTTGTTTTTCTTCTTCAATTTCTTAGCGATTCGGGGTCTTTTTTGGTTCCATACAAAGTTTAGGATTGTTTGTTCCAATGCTTTGAAAAGTTTTGGTGGAATTTTGATCAGAATGGCATTGAAAGTATAGATTGCTCTGGGCAGTATAGACATTTTAACAATGTTTATTCTTCCAATCCATGAGCATGAAATGATCTTCCATCTTTTTGTGTCTTCTTCAATTTCTTTCATGAGTGTTCTTGAGTACAGATCCTTAACTTCTTTGGTTAGGTTTATCCCTAAGTATCTTATGAGTTTTGGTGCTATAGTAAACGGAGTTGATTCTCTGATTTCCCTTTCTGTATTTTCATTGTTAGTGTATAAGAACGCAACTGATTTCTGTGCATTGATTTTGTATCCTGCCACATTACCGAATTGTTGTATGAGTTCTAGTAGTTTGGGGGTGTAGAGTCTTTTGGGTGTTCCACCTAGAGTATCCTGTGTAAACCTTTTTTTAAAAAAAAATTTATTTGAGAGAGAGAGAGAGAGTATAAGTAGGGAAGACAGGGGGAATCAGGCTCCCCACTGAACAAGAAGCTCAACATGGGGCTCGATCTCAGGATCCTGGGATCATGACCTGAACAGAGGGCAGATGCTTAACCAACTAAACCACCGGGTACCCCTCCCCCCACCCCAGACTGTTTTACTATCTGATAGGACTAGTCCCTTTTCATAGCTGTGCAGTAGTTAGCTGTTTATGCCTATTTGTTTTTCCTTGTGAACATTGTTGTAACTTACCTATCTTCATAAAAACCTTATTGGTATTTTTATTGTTATTGCTTTAAGTTTATAAATTAATATAGGGAGAAGTCATCTTTTTATGATGCTGAGCTGTCTTGTCCAAGAACAGGGACCACCTTTCCTTTTGTTCACATCTGATTTTGCATCTTTTTCTGGTGTTTTATGGTTTTCTTATATAGGTTGTGCTAGTTATCTCTTACTGCCCAACACATAACCCCTACACTTGGTGTCTCAACACGACAGTAACCATTTATTAGCTTACACATTTCCTGTTGGTCACAATTCAGAAGTGCCCTACCTGGATGATTCTGGCTTGTGGACGTCTCATGAAAGGGTTGTCAGGATGGTGGTTGGGGCTACAGAGAGGTGAGACTAAGCTGTGGATTCTAAGGTGGCTCACTCACAAGGCTGGCAAGTCAGTGGCTACAGTTTTCCACCTTGTGGTCCTCTCTATAGGACTGTTTGAGTGTCCTTAGACCACAGCAGCTGCCTTTCACCAGACAAATGATCCAAGAGAGAGAACAATGTGGGCCCTACAATTGTTTTTTATAACTTAGCCTTGGATGTCATGCAACATCATTTCTGTGGGTTGTGTATTGGGTCCCCAGGTGAGCAATGTTCAGCGTGGGAGAGGTCTATACAAAGAGGTGTCTTCATGGATATGGTAATCATTAAGGCCATCTTGGAGTTATACATCTTACACACATCTGTAGTGTTTTTCTGTTAAAGAAGATGTAGCTTTGGAATCATGGTGTATGTGTGTTTATTAGAAATGGGTGTTGAATTTTTAAAAAGAAATTTTTATCATTTATGAGGGTAATAACATTTTTCTCCTTAGATTTATGGTATTTTCTGCTAATAGAATTCCCATATTGAGTGTACTTTGAGCGCCTAGAACAAATCCTACCTTGTTATTGCATATTATTTTCACAGTGTGGTAATTGATTCTGTTTGCTAATAAATAATGAATATTTTTGAATCAATAGTCAAAAGTCATATTAGTTGGTAACTTTATTTTTCAAAAATTTGGACTATATTGGGGGCACCTGGGAGGCTCAGTCTGTTAAGCATCTGCCTTCAGCTCAGGGTCCTGGATGGGGCCCTTCTCTGAGCTCCCTGCTCAGCAGGGAGTCTGCTTTTCCCTCTCCCTCTGCCTGTTGCTCCCCCTACTTGTGCGTAGGTGTGCACGCTCTCTCTCTCTCTCAATTAGACAAATCTTTAAAAAATCTGGCTATGCCATATTTAGCTATCAACATTATATTTGCTTCATAAAATGATTTCAAAAGTTGTCCTGTACTATGCTTAGGGACAAGTCTTGTTACATTGGGACTATCTGCTAATTGATAGTTTGGTAAAATTTCATTGTGAAACCTTCTGAGCCTGGTGCTCTTTTGTGGGGTGTATAGACATGATACATTTCTCTATTTTTTTTCTATGAAAATTAGCCCATTTAAGCTTTATAACTGTACTTAAAGGATTTCGGTAAGCTGTATTTCTTTAACAGTTATTTATTTGAGGGGTGCCTGGATGGCTCAGTCAGTTAAATGGCTGCCTTGGGCTCAGGTCATGATTGGACTCTCCTCTCAGTGATGAGTCTGCTTCTCCCTCTCCTATGCCCTCTCTCACTTTCTTTCTCTCAAATAAATAAAATACTAAAACAATTATTTGATATGGGTTTTTAAATTTATTTTCCTAGAGGTATGCAAAGTGATCTCATGATTTTAGTTTTCTTTTATCTCAGTGGCCATTTCTTATTATTTCTTTATATATTTGTGCTTTCTTTTCTTTTTTTCTTGATTAGGCTAACTAGTGATACGCCCACTTCATTAATACTTTTCAAAGAACCAGGATTTTAATTTATTAATTAAGTTTCATGTATTTCTCTTTACTATATTAATTTTCACTTTTAACTATTTATTTTTTATGCTTCATTTTATTGAACTTGGTTGTTCTCTTAAAACACGTTTTCTGGAAGTAACCATCACAGTTTTGTGGGCTTCCCTTGCTGTGACTTAATCCCCCTGGAGTTTAAAAAATGTAGTTTCAATTTGCAACTTAATTTGTTAATTTCTATTATTTTGTTTTTATTGATATAAATATATAAGTCAATTACTTTTTTCTGATTATTGCTTGAATATATTCCATAGATCCGGTATTTCCATTATCATTACATTCTAGAGAATTTGAAATTTGGGGTTGTGTTTGCCTCTTTTCTTTTTTTAAAATTTTAATTATTTATTTATTAGAGAGAGATCAAGAGTACAAGCAAGGGGAACAGCAGGCAGAGGGAGAAGCAGCAGGGGGCCCGATGAGGGGCTATATCCCAGGACCCTGGGATCATGACCTGAGCCAAAGGCAGATGCTTAACTGACTGAGCCACCCAGGCATCCTGTGTTTGCTTTTTCACTTAAAAGTTAAGAGAAAATTTTTAATTCCTGGGTGAAAGAGTTTTCTTATTTTTAAATAGAAATTGTAATTATAATTAGAGAGTGTTGTTTATTCTATTCTGTGTGTGACTTACTGGTGCTTTCTTTGTGATCTAGTATTTGATCCGTTTTGTAAATATTCCATGTGGATTTGAAAGAATGTATTTTCTATTTGGGGGGTTTAATGTTCGACATGTTTCTGTGAGATCTTTTTTTTTTTTTTTTTTAAGGTTTTATTTATCTATTAGAGAGAGAGAAAGCACATGATAGAGCACAAGTGATGGGGAGGGGGGAGCTGGTTCCCCACTGAGCAAGGAGCCTGATGCAGAACTCTGGATCCTAGGACACTGGGATTGTGACTTAAGCCGAAGGTAGATGCTTAACCAACTGAGTCACCCAGGCACCCCTGTAAAATCTATTTCACTGAGAATGTTATTTAGATCTTCTATGGCCCTATTAATTTTTTGTCCCCTTGATCTATGTTATAATGAGAGTAGTTTGCTCAATTATATTATCTGTGTGCTTTAGTGTATTTGTATTTGCTTCTCCTGGAGTTTCTGCTTTATAAAGATGGTTGCTGTGTTATTTGGTGTATGGATATTTCTAAATGCTACATCTCTGTTTTGAATTGCAGCTTGTAGTATTAATAGGGGTCTTTTTGTTTCATTAATTTGTTTTTGGCTTGCATTCTACTTTCATATCAGCATTGCAAACACTGATTTCTTACTGATTTCCTTTGCCTGTTGTGTCTGTATCCATCCCTTTGCTTTTAGTCCTTCTGATTCACTGTTTTTTCAGGTGTAACTCTTGTATACATCATAGGTTTGATATTTCTTTGTGAGTCACTTTGGAAATATTTTTATTTTGAAAGATGGGTTAAACCAATTCACATTTACTGATATGCTTGTTACACTCTCTACTTGCTCATTTTAATTCAGTTATAATTACCTTATGACTTTATTGTATTTTTCTGTTTCTCCACTTGACACATTTGCTTTGCTTTTTAATTTTTTATTTTCTTTTGCGATTAGGATTATGTGTTTCAGTGATAACTGTTGTACTTACACTCTTAAATGCCCTTCTTCACTCTTTCCTTAACCTTCATTATCTAATTTGTCAGTTTCTTATTTTCGATTTTAATTTTTAAGTAAACTCTACACCTAATGTGAGGTTGGAAATCATACCCCCGAGATCAAGGGTCACATATTCTACCTACTGAGCCAGATAGGAGCCCCTAATTGGTCAGTTTTTAATGTATCCTCTGACTCCTCCCTTTTATGCACACAATGAATATTCTCAAACTGTTGTCCCCTGAGGCCTCAGAAATGCTTTTAGGAGGTCTGTGAGTCCAGCCATTTTTATAATAATACTAAGACATCATTTTGCTTTCTTGCTCACATTTTCTCATGAATCCACACAAGCACTTTCCAGAGGCTACGTGATACCTGATAGTGTTATCTCCCTGATGGCTAATGAAATATGTGAAGCATTATGCAAACCCAGCTGTCTTCTATTAAGCCAGACCTTAAAGGGATTTGCAAAAAATGCACATGATGCCACTGTATTTCAGGGGAAAAGTATTGTTTTTCATAAAACTGTTATTGATGTTACCATGTGACAGGTTTATTATTATTTTTAAGTAAATAAATAACTTCACAGGCTTAACTGCTAATGTGGAAAATATTGCTACCTGTCTTAATTATATTCAACTAATGAATCATTGAACATTATATCAAAAACTAATGATGTATTATACCTTGGCTAATTGAATTTAAATTAAAAAAAATTAATAAGCAAAAACCTTCTGAAGTTCTCAAGAATTTGAAAAGTGTAAAGGATTTCAGAGGAAAACAAGTTTGAGAAGTACTTCTGTGTAACCTCGATGAATTCAGTCTCTTTTCTACTTCTCCTTTTTACTTTTTCTTCACCTTATATTTCCTTTGCTGGAATATATGGCATTTTATATTATTCTACTCTTGTCTCCATTTTTGTCTTAGGCCTAAATCTAAAATTAGATGTATTAAATCTTTACTGTCACTCCTTTTGCCTAAACTTCTTTAGTTATAACTTGGTTGGATGAAATTCATCCCTTAGCATATTTTTCAGGGACTCATGAATCCAGTATTCCCCAAGTTCTTGCATGTGAAAAAACGTTTTTTAAGTTATAGTGTATTTATGGCCTTCTTATTAAACAGCTTAGCTGGATATAAAATCCTTGTTTTGCATGTCTTCCCCTTTAAGTTCTTGCAAATGTTGCTTGCTTCAAGAGTGATTCCAGCTGAGTTTTCTTGCTCTTTTAAAATTTCTAGTTCTTTTTGCCTGAGTGGAGGCTTCAGGGTCTTTTCTTCATCTCTCAAGTCTAATAGTTTTGTTAAGGCATATCTGAAGCTTGATTATTCTGGGCTAATTTTCCCAGGTACCTGGTGGGCCTGTTTAGTATGTGAATTTAGATTTTCTATAATTTCCTGAATCTTTTAATGGATTATATTTTAAAATATAGTTCTATTTATTGTGTTTTTTAAAAATTTATTTTTCTATTTATTGTGTTTTTTAAAATTTATTATTATTTTTTTTCAGAGAGAGAGAGAGAATATGTGTGCAGGCAGTTGCAGGTGAGGGGCAGAGGGAGAAACTCTTAAGGAGACTTCCTACTGAGCAGGAAGCCCAATGCTGGGCTCGATCTCATAACCCTGAGATCATGATCTGAGCTGATATCAAGAGTTAGACACTTAAATGACTGAGACACCCAGGCACTCCTATTGTTGTTATTTTTAAAAGATTTTATTTTTAAGTCATCTGGACACCAAACTTGGGCTCCAAACCACAATCCCGAAATCAAGACTTGCTGGCTTTACTCACTGAGCTAGCCATGTGCCCCTGCATTACTATTATTATTTTTTAAAGATTTGTGAGTTTCTTTTTTTAAAAAGATTTTATTTATTTATTTGACAGAGAGATAGATCAGAAGTAGGCAGAGAGGCAGGCACAGAGAGAGGAGGACTAGGCTCCCTGCTAAGCAGAGAACCCCAGGACCCTGAGATCATGACCTGAGCTGAAGGCAGAGGCTTAACCCTCTAAGCCACCCAGGCGCCCTGCATTATTTTGTTTTTATGTGGAATTGGATTGCCTTAATTCATCTTCCATTTTATTTTTTTTATTTTTTTTTATTTTTTATTTTTTTAATTTTATTTATTTGACAGAGAGAAACACAGCCAGAGAGGGAACGCAAGCAAGGGGAGGGAGAGAGGGAGAAGCAGGCTTCCTGCCGAGCAGGGAGCCCGATGTGGGACTCGATCCCGGGTCTCCAGGATCATGCCCTGAGCCGAAGGCAGTCGCTTAACCAACTGAGCCACCCAGGCGTCCCTCATCTTCCATTTTAAATGACTTTCTTTTTGACCTTTTTCTTTTTGTCTTATATTTATTATCTTGGTTGGTTTTCTATTTCCTTTCTACTTATTAAATGTTCATTTAGTTCTAAATTTCCTAGAGCAAATTGCAATTTAGTTTTTGGTTCCTGAGGTGACTTTTTCTTTTTCTTCTGTTTCATTTCATCCACTTTTACTTTATTTCTTCCTGTTTTATATCCATTTGGTTCCTTAGATTTTGATAATCTGGTTCAGGTATTTTTCATAGTCTGAGGGGCTTGCTTGAAAATACTGGATCTGGTTTGGAGTATTGTGTATGTAGTTTCTCCTGCTTTGCTGTTGTTTTGGGGGTGGTGTGGGAGAATTTTCACCAGTTTAAATGTTTCCATTTTAAGTTTCAGGTTTATACTTCCAAGTTTGTATAGATGTAGACTGTCTTAGAGTTTGTTTTGCTTTAAGACAGATCAGGATCAGGTTTGGGAAGACTGCAAGTGTTTATTTCAGAAACTTTTATGTCTGTGAAGTGAAATGCAATGTCTGTAATGTGTATCTATCAAAAATCTATTTGCCTGTTGATCTGTCTATCTACCATAACAGGAAAATTGCCAGGTATTCTCCAATTAAAAAATGTATTTTTTTCTTGTTGGATACCAGATTTCCTCCATATGCCTCATTTTTACGTTAACAACCTAGACTCTCAAGTGTTTCTTCTTCCTTCAGATGTTGTTTCTTTCTGAGCCTGCGACCTTGGGTCCTGCAAACCTTTTAACTCTCTTTTCTGTAGTCGTTCTTACTAAGTTTTGTCATAGTTAGTATGGACTTTCTCTATCTGGAAGTGCTTTTAATTCAATCTTAGGCAACTAAACTCTGATGGAGGAGGTCATCAAGAGGACGTGACCTTTGGTTGACCTTTGGGCTGGAACCCAGGCAATCAGGTTCTTCCCTCCCTCCGACCTTCCCCGCAGCTGAAGCCATTCAAGGACGCAGCGTTGAGAGAGATACGTGCTATTGAGAACATCTATCTGTGTGGTGTTCACAGTGGAACCCACTCAAGGCCTCTTTATAAACTCTTCAGATGGGATAGTTGGGGATGTAGTTCTCCCAGTTAGAGAGTGTCTCAGAGAAGCTTCTTAGGTAAGTTATCTTATTTGTTAAATCCGGCCCCTACTAGTATGGAGGGGCTTATGCCTGAGTACTTCAGTCTCTGCCTGCCTTCTGTGTCTACAGCTAGTACTTCCTTGTCTGTCCTTCCCCGGTTTTCCTGGGTTTCTGTCATGTTCCACAAAAGCTTGCTGGGGGAGCTGCTGTGGTGGATCTAGTAGTGAGGCCGAAGTCTTGGGTTGTCTGTGGTTTTACTTGTTCTTCCCGTTAACCTGTGTATTTTAGTGCAGTTGTGGACTGATGCTGATTGAGGTGATAACCTTGTTCTCGGCCCACCCCAGGGGGTGGCTGCAACCAAATCAGCCATCTCTTCCCTCCTTCCCCAACTAGTCAGAGCCCCCAGAGCATTGGGCTCAAACTCATGACCCCAAGATGAAGTTATATGATCTACTGACAGAGCCAGCCGGGCTCCCTGTATATGTGTTTATTTTATTTGTTTTGTTTCTGAGGCTCAAGAATTTTTTTTTCAGTTAACACTATAGTTCTTTTGCTTTTCTATCTTAAGCCTATCCAGAGTCTCTCTATTTATATAGTGTTATGTTTTTATAGTTTGGTTTTTTTCCCCCATGTAGTGAACAAATTTTCTCAACACCTTCTTTTAAACAACCTTCTCTTACTTACTTGCATTTTGTCGCGTATGAGGCTTTCATATACACATAAAGGTTTCTAAGATATTAGTTCTGCTCCATTGGTTTATTTTATTATTATGGCCTTATACTGTGTTTTAGTCTCTGTTTGCCAGCTTTTCAACTTTCTGTTTTAAAGTTGAGCTATATGTGGGCCTGTGCATCTTTCTTCCATGTGAATTTTAAAGCAAATACCCTTTCTCAAATATTGAAGTTGAAATTTAGGGATTTACAGATTAGTGATGGCAAAATTTACATGCAAAAAAACTTGAAAGTTCCATGTGTTTTGACCATCTTTGTCCTTCACTAGATCTTAGAGTTATTTTTCTAGAAGTATTGTGTTTTACTGCTCAATTTAATTCCCAAATATCTTCTATTTTTTGTTCTCTTACTATATTTTCTAACTGGTTGTTACTGATGTTTAGTAGTAAGATTGATCTTTGTAGGTCAGTCATATATTAGCAGCACTGCTGAGATCTCTTACTCTAATAGTTTGTCTCTGAGTATCAGTTTTTCTAAGTATATGATCATAGATAATTGACACAGGCAGCCTCCACTTTGTTCCCTTTCTCACTCATGGATTTTGAGCATTTCATTTTGTATTTTTGGGTGAGATGAAAGTAAGAAAATACACCAGTGTTAGATTTGTTCTTGGCTGTCCATGAACTTCAATAATCTTTACCCTTACTCTTCAGTGTAGTTATTGGATAGCTGGCAGCACCAGTGTCTGTATATTTTTAATGTAGTATTATGTTAAAGCTGTGGCAAAAATGAACTAGAGAAGAAGAAATTCTTACATTGCCTCCAGTTTCTTTGTCCACCATGAACCATATTCTGTGCATCCTTTATCCTTTTTCTTGATTTTTAATTATGTATGTGTATATTATACCAGTTCTTTATTCAGTTACTTCTTAGATATATGTTCTCCATTGTAATAGAACTCTTATAGCAAGAATCCCCACCATTTTCACGTGTACAATTTAGTGCTTTTTAGGGGTGTCTGCAAATTACACGATCCTCCCCAGTGTCCACTTCAGAACATTTTTAACACTCTGAAAAGATACCCCATATCTGTTAGTAGTCACTCTTCATTTCTCTCCCCTCCAACCCCCACTTCTGGCAACCACCAATAAAGTTTCTGCCATTGTCGTTTTATGTGAATGAAGTTAAACAATATGTGGTCTTCCTTAGCTGTCTGTGACTTTTTAAAAAAATGTCTTACAGAAACAAACTGAGGGACTTGGAGGGTGGGGAATGGGAGAGCCTGGTGGTGGGTACTGGGGGCACCTATAGCGTGGAGCACTGGGTGTGGGAAATGGGGAATGAATCTTGGAACACTGAAAAAAAAATTTTAAGTAACAATAAAAAAAAAGTCTTAATGGGATCCTTTTTTTCTCTGACATGTTTTTTATACCTACTTCTGTTTTCTTGGCTTAGATAGTTTAAACCTATCTTCTGAGTAATTATTGAAAGGTATAATCTCTACAGATGTGGTGCATCATTGTTGATTGACACATTCATTGATGGATATAAGTTGTAGCCAGTCGTTCTTAAAAAAATTTCCTACTGAAATTGGTTGATAAGTACAGTGTGTGTATGTAAGGGTCTTGTCTGGAAGGGGAATCTACAAAATGAAAACAATACTACCTACTTTTAAGTTACTTTGCAGATAAAACAAGAGAATACCAGGGCTTTGAACGATGCCTGGCAAATAAACTCTGAAATGTTAGCCATCGTTAATATAAAAATACTCTGTAGCCTAGAAAATGTTTATAATAGTAAGTATAAAAAGCAACCCAGTAAAATAGTGAACATTCTTTGGCTTTAATTTTGTGAAGACTGTATGTGTCTGCTTATGAAAATTGAAAGGAAATAATTTATGTGTGAACAGAAGTACTCTGCTATGATGATGGTATTATGGGGTGCCTTTTCATGTTTTCAAAATCTTTAATGTTATAGCAGTGTAACATTAAGAAATGTAGAGAGATGAAGTCTTGATTTGCCCTTGAAGATGAGAAAGAGGTTCCCAAGCACTCTGAGATGGGGGTGGGGGAGCATCCAAGTTAATGTGGCTTTGTAAGGGTGAGTCAAGACCATCCATTCATTCAGTGCATATTTATTGAGAGCTCACTGTGTATGAGGCAGTGTTTTCCATAAACTATGGAGGGCAATGGGGAAGTTTTGCATTTTAACATTCTGAGATTTAAAGCAAGAAATAAGAACATCAAGGACAGCTGCTATGCAGATAATTAAGGTACGAGAATGCACGTGGCTGTTACCTGACTTGGTATCCACTTGAGATTGGTGGTTAGGACTAGTGGTAGGTCATGGGGAAGCAGCACTAACTTCTCAGATTTGTGGTGGAGGAGATGAGGGTGCGAAGGGCATTGGTGGGCCATGAAAAGATATACCCACACAATGGAGACTGGCAGTCTAATATCAGACTTCTCGTACACAAGGTTTGCTGAGTATGGCCTTGGAATCAGTTCAAGAACTGTCACCCATGTTTACTATCAAGAAATGGAGCAGCTTTTTCTTGCACTTGCCCCAGCAGAACTCATGGCATCTCACAACTTCTGTGTGGTTTTCTGGCCACCCTTGGTGGCAGCTGTAGACCGTGTCCTTGATGCCAGTTTGGGGAATTTTCCACAAAAGCACACAAGGATTTGTCCCACCCGACTGAGAAAGCTGTTTTTCTGGATGGATCTCTATTTATGCATGAAGAAACTTGGCACTGGCAAAGCGGTAGCTTATTTCTCTTTTTTGTTTGGTTTTATTTTGTGCTTCAGAAATAGAACAGATTAAGCATTACTTGCTTTTGAAGGCTCCAGCTCTCCCTACAGCTTGACTTTAAACTCTCTTCTCCCCAGGCGAGAACGTGGAAAACTTCTCTGCTAGCTTTTGTTAAAAGCAATGCAAATTCAGGGAGTACTTGGGAGGGATTTTTTTAGTTTAATTTAATTTATATGTCTTTGAAAATAAGTCTTCCTACAAAAAAAATAAAGGCTTGTTGTAAAGAAAAAGCAAAAGAAAAAAAATCGTATGGTAATTAGAATGATGAAATAAAACTGAATTAGAACTCGAAGGACCTTAAAGATAATATAATTAGACTCGAACTGTCTTAGGGGGGGATGAACTGGGAGGTGGAGCCATTTGCTTAGGGTTCCACAGCTAGTAGAGTTAGAATCCTTTGCTTTCTTGATTTTTCTTGTTTTCTTGAACTGGGATTTCCAACATTTTAGTGACTTTGTAGCCAGGAGAGTCTTCAAGGTAAATCTAAGTTAAAGCCAGGTACATAAGAGGGGATGTTGTAGTTGAATGGGGGAAGGAGTGCCTACATACCTGTTGTATCCACCCAGGATCCCCCAGCATTCTCTAGAGACACACCTATGGAAGGCCTTGGATTTCCTGTGGCTATGGTAGATGTACTGTTGAGTAATCATTGCCTAAAACCACTTCCTCATTTACTTGTTAACAATTGACTGAATGTTTATGATGTGCCAGGAGTATTGTGAGATGATAGGAGTTAAACCTTGACCAGAACAAAGATGTGCAGGGTACATGAAGTGTCTCTTCTGCTTGCTGGTGATCGCTTCTTACAGTCTTTCTATTCAGTTTATGATACCTATTCAGATTTGAGTTAGGACAACACCCAATATAAACCATTCTGCAAGTCTTTCCCTCTCCCCCCGCCCCAACTTAATTAGAAAATAGTTCAGTCGTTCCTTGTTTTGAAAAGGTCCAACATTTCTTAGTGTTCATTCAGAGACATTTCTCTTTAGCTGAGGGTTTAATAGTTGCCCTGAGACTAATTTTAGTTTCCACTTTTATTACTGATGAGGAACTTGACCATTCCATGGGCTGCCGTTTCAGCATCTTTTGGACAAATCTCATAAGGATACTATACATCCTTAATTAGAAGAGGTTAAAAAAATTTCTGATGGACAAAATTAAGTACTCTATACCTCTTGTGCTCTAATGTAGCCTACTAAAAATTTGAATGTATAAAATAGAATTTACTCTGTTTACCACATCAGTTGTAAACTCAGTTCCCGAAGGTCACCTGAACCATCTTCAAAGTTGGCTGTGTGGTTCTCCACCTCCCTTGAGCCCTGGACATGAAAGTGGGAAGGGCAGATGGCGAGGTGTTGGGGTCCTTGGGGTCAAATCCTGGCGCTGCTTCTCACAGGCTGTGATTGTTGACAAGGTACTTCCTTGAGCCTCTGGCTCCTCACTTATATATATTCATTAATAGGAATGAAATGGGAATCATTTTGTTATTAAAAAAATCTATCCAAGTGGCACAATGCCTGACTCACAGGCACTTAGTATAGCCTGTTTCTCTCCTCTCCTGGTAATCTGAAGAAGTTTCTTAGGGCAGTGCCTTTATTGGGCACATGACTCCTGGGGATTGTCAAAATGCATATTCACCATCAGATCTGAGGGTAGGGCCTGAAATTCTGCATTTGTCCTAGGCCCTTGGACATGGATGCTTAGTGACTTAAAGATCTGTGTTTGAATCCTGACTGGACCACTTGCTGGCTGGGGTGAATCACCATGCCTTTTTGAGCCTCTTCTTCCCAACTGGGGTGATTATGCATCATAGGTCAAGTGAAGGCTTCGAATGAGACCCTGGGTTCCAGAAGTATCGCACCATTATTGTTAGTGCAATTTAAATTTCATATTTATTAAAGTGAGCCTTAACAAGAAGGCTGTGGAGAACCTGCTGTGCTGCTCCTGGTGGAGGGAGTGCATCGTTTGAGTAGGCCCTAGAATCATGCCTGCACATGGGAGGTAAACCCCGGATGTTGGCTCAAAGCACACATAAGTTCCTTCTGGCCCCAGCTGGGGGAGAGTCAGGAAGGGCTGCTATGTGGGTGTTGGTTAGTGTGGGTGGATGCTCCCTTGAGGGACCTTCTAAAAGGAAAAGCACCTACTCCCTAATCAATATGGATCATTGGAAACAGTATTATTCCAGGCTGTGGGTTTTTAATATGACTTCTAGAACTAGAGGCTTTTAAGATAGTTGAGAGAGGGAGAGAGAGACAGAATGAATCTCAAGCAGGTGCCACACGCAGTGCAGATCTGATGTGGGGCTTGATTTCACATCTCTGAGTCCATGACCTGAGCTGAAATCAAGAGTCACTGACTGAGCCTCCCAGGTGCCCTGTGAAGAAGTATTTTCAAAGCTGTGTGTGGTAGTATGTGTGTAGAGCTCACAGCTAGGAATATGGCTGGAAAAAAATCAGAAGAATACAGTTTTATGATCTGAAGAACATAAAGGAAATTCATGTTTTGTTGTTCATAGATAATATTCCCGGAACACAACCACATCTGTTTGTTAGTGTATTACTTATGGGTCCTTTCTTGATTCAACAGAATAGTTATGACAGAGAACATGTGGCCCCAAAAAGCTTCAAATATTCATTTGCTCTTTGGCTCTTCACAGAAGGAGTTTGACTCCTGGTACAAAACCTGTTTTGGTAACCTCATGATGAACTTAATGACAAATGTTCCTTTTGGCCAAATAATTTCTTTTTTGTTAAACTATACATTTTGTTTAGATCAATTGTTTTTGTCCATCATGAAATGGGTCATCCGTACCAGTTTTTATAGTAGGTTGCCTATTAAAAATCATTATTATGTCACTTAACTCTCAGAGCTGCCTAGTGAGACTCGAAGAATTCTTTAAAATTCTCTGCTTGAAAGTAGCAGGAACCAACTAAAATGTCTTGAACAAGAGCAGGGTATTGAGGAGGATTGATACAAGATTAAGGGATTTTCCACGGAACACTTAGGCAGGACAGTAGCTGTACTTTTTGTGAGGGGCCTAGAAAGCAGCTGGGACTCTTGATTACCTTTCAGCTCTTTAGTGTGTCTTTTAAAATTTTTCTGCATAGATGAGTTTTGTTTTCTGGTTAGTACAAGAGGTGAACTCTCCCTGATGACAGCATGAGGTTCCATGTTACTGGTCCCACCATTCTCAAGGAGCCCAGTTGTTCCCTTTCAGGCCTAATTCTAAATATTATGTGGGAGAGAAAGAGTTAGCCGAGCATTGGCCAGATTTTATTTCTGGCCCAGTCATCTGCAACGATTAAGAAAACGGTTGTTGGGCAATTATTTACAGTGAGACTCCTCTATAAGCAGTGTGGTTACTTCAAAAGTAACCTACTTCATTATATTGCTCCCATTTTATAGAAAAGGAAATTGTGTCTTTCAGATACCCAGTGAATTACCCAAGCACCAAAGTAGTTTGTCAAATAAGTCTTCAGAATCCAATCCCAGGTGTATTCAGAGTGCAACCCACTGTTGCTTGTTGACTGTTGGGGACTCGAAGTGTTGCAGTAGTAATGTCCTATTTGGGCTACAGGTCATGGTTTGCTCATTTTTCATCTACTTGATAGATCCTTGGAAGCTGAGAATTCCTCTATCTCTTGCTTTGTGTCTAGGCTGCAGCTGGGAGCTTGATGGATAGATGCAGGTTTTAGAATTTTCTCCTGGTTGACCACTGTGCTCAGAGTTATGTGTGAAAATGATCCATGTGCTAATGTGGGCTGGCATGTCATCTCTTAGTCCAATTTGTTTCACATCTTTGTGTCTAATGCCAGCAACTAAATTTCCAAGCTTGATTAGGGATGGTTATAGCACAGGGAGCATGAATCCAGAAACCACTTTGACATGATGTGTCATCTGTGAGAGCTGTAGCCACAAAACCTCATGAACCAACTGAAGAGGATACCTCCACCATGTTGACTTTGATTAATAAATACCATGGTTTTATTAATCTTCTTAGTTTTTAAATTTTTAACTTTTTTTGCCTTCAGTAGAATGAATAATGAGTCATGTGGTCAGTACAGTGTAGCTTTGAAATTCTCCTGGAAATTGGAGGCTTGCTGGAAAGATTCCTTCAAGGAGGTATAAACTCAGATGTGAAGGAGCAATTTGTTGTTTGCCAGACCAATAATCCCGGCTTTCTCCTCCTCTCTTGGACTATACTCTAAACATACCCATTTAATGGTGGCTGGGGGTGGGGTGGGACTGATCCCACTGACAGAAGAGAGGATATACTATGACTAACCCATGCCAACCTTGATATTCTTCTCCTTGGTTGCAGTTACTAATTTAGGTTTAGCCAAATAAGTCTGTTCTGGACAATGCAAGGTCCCAAGACCTGGCAATGTGCTATGAACTGACTTCCTGTCCTCCATAGATCCATAATGATCAGGATGTAGGATCTAAATCTGAGGCATCCATTTTGTCAAAAGAGTGAAGCTTGAACTGTTGTGTATGTGGACAGCGTGTCTCCCTTATGGAGTCTGATGATGAAGCTAGCCCTGCTGGAGGAAAAAGTAAGACAAGACGAGATGCCAAGAGTCCTTGGGGAAGATGAATCCACAAATTTCCTTGGAAGGCCACCCTGGGTGGATTGTTGAAATCAGTTAGCCAGTTTTGTAACAATTTGCATTAAAAACAAAACAAAACAAAACCTTGGGATGCCTGGGTGGCTCAGTCGTTGGGCGTCTGCCTTCGGCTTAGGTCATGATCCCGGAGTCCCAGAATCGAGCCCCGCATTGGGCTCCCCGCTCAGTGGGAAGCCTGCTTCTCCCCATCTCAGTCCCCCTGCCCGTGTTTCCTCTCTAGTTGTGTTTCTCTCTGTCAAATAAATAAGGATTTTTTTTTTTTAAAGATTTTACTTATCAGATGCAAGGAGTGTCTGTAATTGTCTACTCTGAATAGATTACTTGATAATTTGACTTACCCCAAAGGCTTAACATATTTGTTACTTGATGGCCAACAGGTACTGCATGGAAAGTAAAGGAAGGGTAAATCTTGCCCCCAGTTTGGACCCAACTTCATATTTGCATAGTTTGTGAACATTTTTGCCAGAGTTGAAAGGTGAAAAGTTTATTTTACAGTATTCCGTGTTTTTTGACAGAAACGGAAATACATATCAATCTAATTATATGAGTTGCATTCTTAAGCTCTACCTTGATGAATTTGACTTTTGGCTAAATTTGCCTGAGGGATGCTCTGGAATGTAGGGAATACTTTGAATGGTGTCATTCCCTCACGTGAGTGGTTGGTGTGGAAGGTGTATATAGCTCGGTTCTGGCCAGTCAGTCAATGGCCCTTTACAGGAGAATTCTTGACCCCCTGCTCTTAACTGTGATCTCATCTGAAAAACTCATTTGAGGATGTGGGGAAAATCACCCTAATGGCAATTCAGGTCAATGGAAGTCTGCTGGAGGTGGGATTGCTGTGGAAAAAATTAAGTCTTTCAAGAGTAGGATACCTTGATGGGATTGAATTGCTTTCCCTTTTGTTTTCTTGGATTGTGAGATTAATAGTTCCAAATTCTGTCATACTATGGTGTGAGCCTGCCTTTTAAAATACGTTTGTTTGTTTGTTTGTTTTTTTAATGCTTTTAACTCGGGTCTTAAACCACAAAAAGCATCCTGATGAGTTTTTACTGGACCACATGAAGTAAGGGGAGGATTGATCCCCATAAGGAGAGATGCTGAGAGTCTCCCCTCCCGCACCCAAAACAACAACAAACCAAAGTGTACATCTGTCCTTTTCCTTGATCTTTATCTGGATGACCTGATGGTACAGAGCTCTGTCCTCAACCATAGACGAGGAGTGGTTTGTGGGACATCCAGGTATTGCAGGTATGTATTGTGCAAAGTGGTAGTGTGCATTACAACTCAGATGATGACTGTTTCTCTAGCTGACTCACTTTTGGGAACTAAATGCCATGGTGGTATACAAAAATACTTAAGAAGCATTACAGTAATATAGTTAATGTATAAGTCAAGCTATACCAAAAAATAATACATGTGTTATTTTTAAACTTCTAAACTCAAAAAACTGCTTACTAAGAAAGAAATTGTAACACACAGTTCATTAAAATTTACCGATCTTGAGATTTTTATTTTACTTTTTTAGACACTGGTGTTTTCCTTTGGTGGCATGACTGTCATGTATTAAATGACACCTTGTGGTTTGACAGGGTATTACATCAAAGTCTTGTATCCACCATTTTGTTCAACTGATCATAATTAGGTGAGTTGCAGTCAAGTACAGAATTTCTTTTAAAATCAGCAATACTATTTAAGCCCTCCTTGAGTTTCTGCTGAACTAAGCAATTACATTAAATTTTTCCCCCAGATTTAAAAACGTTACCCAAGATTTTTATATGGCCAAATTCTCTCCTATTAACTAAGCCATGAAAATCATTTACTAGGATGCCGTGTTTAATTAAATTGAAAATATACTTAAGGCCAAATGGTGGTTCATTGTGCAGGTTAAGCATGTGCCCTGTCTGTCTTTGAGATGACCAGGTTTATATTTAGTCTTTGCTACACTTTCTTGAGAGTGTAAGCCATGCAGTTGGAACTTCCTGCCATTGTTCTGAACCTGCAGTGGCTCCTATCTCCTGGACTGACCATTTGCTGTACCCATCTTTTTCTGCCTTCCTAGAACCTGGCTGACAGGGGCTGAAATTTCCACAGGTGGGCACACAGATTTATAGGAAATGTCATCCTAAGGCGAGACGTCAAAGCCTTCCAGGGTCCAGATAGGCATGGAGGGCTTCTCAGCTGGGTTATGGGGTAACAGTGTCTCCAACGGCATACTTACCCCACTGTGCCAGTCAGGATACCCTCTGGCAGTGGAACGAATAATTGCATTTGGGAAGATAGTGGTTTGACTGCCCTTATATGTGTGTGTCTGGTTGCTCAGGGATCCTCAGGGCCTGGAGGAGTCCATAGGTGAAGCATGGCTAGCCCTTGGGGATCCCTGGAAGCAAGTACAGATACTCTGGGGGTACTTTGAATGTCTCGGGCATCAAAGAATCAGAAAGGATACCAGCTCTGGGGTCTTAAAAGTCCCAGGTGGGTGAGTTAGTTTTTAGTTGCTGGGTTGTGAAGAGATTCTGGAGATACCAGGAGGGGTGTTCCTTGGAAAGCTCGAGGCAGTTGCTATTGAGAAAAATGAGAGACAAATTTAATATTCCTTAATCCCTATTAACCCTGCTTATGAAAACCAGCAGAATATCAAGAAAGATATAGGAAGGTAAATTAATATTTTTTTGAGCATGTGATTTAAAAACTGAGGCTCAGGTACATCACTTCAGTTGTCCAAGGTCACAGAGCCAATGTGAACAAGATTAGGGATTTGAATTCAGCTCTTTTGGTTCCAGAATCATTACAGATGAATGTTGAGAAGAGAGGGAAAGTTGGGGACCCTGTTGATGGCTATAGAAAAACCTCTGGGTACCACTGATGCTTGGGAAGCATCCTCTAAATAACCATGAGAGTTGTGGAGGTCACATCCTCTCCTCTCTCATTATTTTTTTTTCTTCCACTGTCAGGTGAGAATGAAATAACCCCAAATACATGTGTGGCTAGGTCTTTCCACGTATGTGTTTGCTGTAAAGGGAAAATGGCTATTTGGGTGGCTACAGAGCTTGAGATTCTAGCCTTTGCTTCCTGACTATGTAATGCATCCCCAGCAAGTGAGAAATAGTGTTGGGACCAGGAAAGCAGGTAAAGGGGAGGTGGCATTTCATAAAGCAGTGTCCATTTTCAGAACATCCAAGAATCCAAAGAACTGATGGTTAGTTTTTCTTCCCAGAAAAGAAATAGATGAAGCAGCTTTGTTAATAAGGGTGGGGTAAGGGGCGCCTGGGTGGCTCAGTTGGTTAGGCGACTGCTTTCGGCTCGGGTCATGATCCTGGAGACCCGGGATTGAGTCCCACATCGGGCTGCCTGCTCGGCGGGAAGCCTGCTTCTCCCTCTCTCACTCCCCCTGCTTGTGTTCCCTCTCTGGCTGTGTTTCTCTCTGTCAAATAAATAAAATCTTTAAAAAAAAAAAAAAAAAATAAGGGTGGGGTAAGTGAGCTGCCATAGTTGTAGAGAGTATGGGGTTGAGCTTAAATGACAGGTTTTTGATATTTTCTTCTCTTTGCATTTGGAAATCTTAGAGTAAAATCATATGGCTCTGAAATTGGTTTCTCTTTAGAATAGTTCGGTGCCCTACGAACTGAAATGGGAGCTACGTGGTGTTTCCAAGCCTGGCCAGTGTCCTTAGGGTCAAGGAGCTGGGAACGGGTACACGTTGGAACAATGGAAAGCTTTGGCCATAGAGCCAAGCTGAGTTTGATGTAGGATTTGCCATTTTCTGGGCCAGTGGATGTGTTGGCTGTTCTTCAGCCTCAGCTGAGCTACTGGTAAGTTGATGTCTATTCTAAGGGTAAAAATAGAATGTCCAACTTGAGTGTGTTAAATACTCTATCCTGGTCCCAGTTTAGCCAAATCCTTAGCATTTCAGTGTACAAATTTTGGAACAAGGGACAAGGGAAGTGTTGCACATATAATTTACTTGGCCCTGTTCCCATCACAAATGCCACCTCTTCCAAGAAGCTTTCTTGGTCTGCAAATAGGTCTGCAAATAGTTATTCTCTAGAACCTTCTTCACACAATCTGTACTAAAATGTACAATTTAAATGATAGGATTATTTATATCTGTGTTTGAATTCTCTATTATTGAGCATACCATGAAATTCCCAGATAATAGGGGCATACTTGTTTCATCTCACTTAAGAGTAAAAATAGTGGAGTTCCTGGCTGGATCAGTCAGAGGAGCATGTGACTCTTGATCTGGAGGTTGTGAGTTCAAGCTCCATATTGGGTGTAGAGATCACTGAAAAATAACTTTTGAAATAAAAACCAAGTGAAAATGGCATTGGTGAGGGGTATGTAATACTAAATAGATGATGCTTGGAATGTAACTGCTCTGAATGTAATGGCAATGTAATGGCACCTAGTAGGTTTCGAGTAAAAAAAATTAGAATGAGTGAATACTTGAGATTTCATGAAATGTAATTTAAAACTGAATTTCTTTTAGACTTAAAATGGAAGTTTCTGTGTTTGAGCTTGCAAAAAAGCATGGATGCTATTTTTAGTTAATAATACCCAAAGTCTTGGATTTACAGTTTTTCATTGCCTTGCAAACCACAACATCTCTAGGAAGGATCTTTGTGTTTGAGGGGCATCGGGAGAATCACAGGTCTCCTCTTGAACTTAAAAGTAAAGTGGGCTACAAATTTTTAGTGATTTTTATTTTGGAGTGTCAGATAACTGGCAGCTGAAATTGAAACAGCTTCAAATGTCACACAATGTCTTCTTGTAATTCCTCTAAAGCATTAACTGTATTAAACCTTAAAGGCACAGTCTGCATTTTCCAACTCACTGTGTATGTTCTTATTTAAATGAATTGCCATTAGGGTGATTTTCCCCACATCCTCAAATGAGTTTTTCAGATGAGATCACAGTTAAGAGCAGGGGGTCAAGAATTCTCCTGTAAAGGGCCAGATGGTATTGTGACCATAAGATTTTTAGACTTTATCACGTCTGGTAGTGCCCATGACAGCTCGGACACTACGGCATCCTTTGATTCCAGCCCAGGACTTGACATCGGCTGGGTGCCCAGTAACTTTTGGTGGAATGATGGAATGAATATTTATACGCATTAGAAAAGTTTTCATCAGTTCTGGTGTATACAGACCTCCTGGTGAGGCTTAGGTAACTCCCCACCCCCACCCCCGTGCCCTTTTAAAAACTGGCTTCCTATCCAGTTCCTTCCATTCGGCCCTAGCCTTGCAGCTCTGCTTCCTAGTTTGCAGACCCAGTTATCACCTAACATCCTGCAGATTTTACTGATACTTTGTTTTGGTTCCTGCCCCCTAGGCCCCCCAAGAAAATGTAAATAACTGAGGGCAAGGGTTTTATGCATTCTATCCTCAGAGTAGATACTTAATTAAGTGAATAAATGAGTGACATTTCTGAATGCCATATAGGGATAATTGATGCCAGGGAATAAAACATTAAATAAAACTATAGTCCTATCATAGATTTCAAATTCTTTAACCTGTAGAATGGATTTGTACTTAATTTCAAGTAAAATCTTGGGGGCGCCTGGGTGGCTCAGTCGTTAAGCGTGTCTGCCTTTGGTTCAGGTGATGGTCCTGGAGTCCCAGGATCAAGCCCTGCATCTGGCTCCCTGCTCTGCAGGAAGCCTGCTTCTTCCTCTCTCACTCCCCCTGCTTGTGTTCCCTCTCTTGCTGTGTTTCTCTCTGTGAAATAAAATCTTTAAAAATTTTTTTCAAGTAAAATATGAAGGTACATTACATTCTAATGTCGTAGTTTTAAAAAATGGCATTTTATTAATAGCCAAAAGCATAGAAAGGTGATTTGAATAAAAAATTAGAAATGTTTAACAAAAAGTGCTATCTTTTTTGTGGAGAGTTAAAAAAAAAAAAAAACAAAAACCTTTAAAATCGCCCTTATCACAGGCTTAATCACTGCTAATAATTGGCATACTGTTTTTTTCTTGTGTGTAATATTTTCATTGTATTTAAAAACAAAAAACAAACCTACTCTAAACATTAAGAAGAGCCACTGTTGATACTGTACTTACTACATGAAAAGCTCTATTTTAAGTCTAAGCCTTAGTTATCCTTATTTACATGGCGCAACACCTGATGATGGAAGTGCTAGTATCACTTCGTTTCACAGAGAAGAAGCTGAGGCACTGGGAAGTGAAATCACTTCGCTGAAGCCTTCCATCTAATGAGTGCTAGAACTGGGCTTTGAACCAAGGCTGCTGGGCTCCAGAATCCATCTTCTTTACCACAATTTTTGCTGCCTCAGGTACTGCTTATTACTGGGTTTTTTTTTTTTTTTCCTTCTTTCCTATCACTGAATCAAGAACATCTTCCTGATGGTTCTGTATTGTATTGCACTGTTACTTGTAAAGGTTAAATAGTGTTGGAGTACTTCAATACTTCAGTTCATTCATTCATATATGTGTGTGTGCGTATGGAATTGTTTAGTTCCTTTTTCCTTTTTTTTTTTTTTTGCTACTGTGAATAACTTTTAAAAACAATTGAAGGTAAGTGCATACCTATACGATGGCATATTTAGATTTAATTTCTCAAACTGGTATATAAAGTTTAACATGAGTATATGTAGTAATTGAAGGAATTTGTGGAATAATTTTGATAAGTATGTTTTTTTTTTTTTAATGCATCTGGAGTATGAGGCAGATGCCTCATGAATGTCTTCAAGGGAGGTCCACTTGCATTTCTTCTTATCAAATGGTTGCTTCTCCTGAAAATAGGGTTGGTAACCAGCCACTTAGAAGTGAAAATGTACTCCTTAATGGAGGCATTATGTGACCATGGGAAAAGCTCTGAGTGAGAGTGGAGAATTCAGAAGGAAAATTGAGGTCAAGACTGAGTAAAGTCAATCATAGCTGTATACTTAATACCCTACGTTGATTAGAGTATTATTTCAAGCCAACAGAAGATTTTGCTATATGAAGACACAGAGCTAATTAATCTCTGTCAAATTGTTTTTTAAATACTTGTCATCTGGATAATTCAGACTCACTGTTGCAGGAATTAATTTATCTCTCCTTAGCCATTTGTAACTGTTGACCTGACAAGCATTTTTTTTTCTTTCTTGGTAGTATAAAGTGTTAATGGTGCAAAATGAACATCATTAGACAAAATGTCATGCTTTGGGTTAAAACACTGAACATTTTTACCTTTTGAAGTATCAACCCAAACTCCTGTGATTGATGCATGGTGCTCGCTCTACAGGAGTAAGTCTCCAGTGGGTCAAGTACTGCCTTTGTTAATAGTGAAACATACAGAGCATGCACCTGAGGCCTCTTGTGCATGTGTGTCTGTGTCTGTGTCCATACAGACTTGCAGAACTGGCTGGACAAGAGTACATAGAAACATTTTTACTATAAGGATAAAAGATAAAGTCAGAGTTTATGGTATTCTGGAAACATTAGCCAGGTAATGAAGTAATTGGAGGCCATGCAATGTTGTCATGAGTAATAATAAATGCAGGGAACAGCATTATCTCAGGAACAGCATCCCGGGAAGGGGAGATTTAGAGCAAAGAGCACAAAGCTGGCCTCATTGCTGTTAGGCCTTGATGAATGCATTCATCAGGTAGCCAGGGTGGGAAAGGGTATTATAGACAGAGAGGAAAATGTCCAAAGACAAAGAGTTAAAAAATAGCATGAAGTATCAGGAAATTTCAGTCCCTAAGAACTTCTGCAGTCCTAGAGCCTGAGCTCCTGCAGAGCCCATCCATATTTCTGCCTATCCTTGGGCTCCAGAAAGGGATAACTGAATACGTGCAGCTAGACAAGTGGCCCCATCCAAGGACCCTCAGAGTTGGGCTGGAACTCTATAGGGCTCCTCCCCTCAGCTTACACACTTTGATAATGCCAACTTCTTCTCTTTGCTTCTGTGGCCCTTGAAATGGGAAATGGGTTTCATTTCCTTCCTTTGTTCCCCTTTCCTTGGAACCAGAAGGCTGCAGACCTTGGAGGTGGTCCATAGCTTTTGTCGCTTAGCAGCAATACCAGCCCATGTTGCTCAGCTTGGTGATACTGGGGCTGGGATTCTGCTGACTGCATCTGTCACATGGCTTCTTGGGAGGCTCTACCAGTGGGATTGGGGAGCCAAGAAGGTGTGGAGCTGGAGAAGGAAGAAGGCCCTTGCCGTCCTCTGTTTATGTAATACAGCAATACTTCCTCACCTTGCCAGTGATAGTTGGTTCCCGTCTGTTGGTCTAACACTGGCACAGCCTGTGTTATGGTGGCCTCTTGGAAACCTCTGTACTTCCCAGCCAGCTTTTCTTTGGAAATCTCACTCCCAGATCTGCTGGATCTTCTCAGCTTGGAACCATGTAGCATCCTCTCCTCAGAGAGTTGGGCTGGAACTCTATAGTGCTCCTCTCCTCAGCTTACACACTCTGATAGTGCCAACTTCCTCTCTTGGCTTTTGTAGTCTTTGAAATGGTAACTGCTTCTGGCAGTTACTACATTGATACCTCTGTGTCTCCTTTTGGTCTTCATGGTTTTCTAACATTTGACCAACAGTTCTTTCCTTGAAGATAGCTTTGTTAAGATAAGTGGTGCAGTTTGTTTCCTGAGTAGACCCTGACAGAATGAGTCCTGGCCTACGTGCATTGTCTAATGATCATTCTAAGTAAGCCTGAAGAAAAGTCATCCTGATGGAGGATTAATACTGGCTTCCTGTTGCTCTTAAGATAGAGTCTAAGTGCTCAGGCCCTGCCTGGTTTTATAGCTACATTTCTTGCTGTGCCTAGCTTGTTCCTTAAGTTCTTGGCACGAAGAATTCTTTTAGATATTTCTGGAGTTCCCTCCTCTGTCACCTTCAGACCATTGAATGTACCATTCCTTCTGCTAAGGACACTGAGATTTCTCCCTTTCTTCTGGGTAACAGTCGCATATCCTTCAGATGTCAGCAGAGGTATCCTTTTCCTCGGAAAGGCTTCTTATTGATTTCTCTCCCCTACCAATGGCATCCTGTCATTTGCTTCTGAAGACATTCATTTAACTGTTTGCTTGCTCATTTTCCCCACTGGACTGCAAGCTCCTTGTAAGTGGTACCTGGAATTTCAGAGATAGCTTAGTTACTTGATCAGGACTTTCTTAGAAAATCACGGTGCTTGCTTTTTACTTTGCTGGAGCAAGGACAAAAATGTAGCTACTGTTGCTCTGACACAAGTCATGCCCTATGTGATTACTGAGGGTTTCGTCTTCTATCCAAAGGACAAGCTAATGTTGTGAAAATTGCCAAAGTGGGACTCAAGGGCAACAGACAAGATGTCTTAAAGACCTGGGATGTCTCTGAGGCTGCCACGTGTCACTCTAGTGATGGAGGTGGACAGGGATCAGCTATTGATTCACCAGGTTAAAAGCCTTCCCATCACCCTCAGCCACTGAAGGCATTGTGTCAAAGATAAGCAGCAGAGGAAAATGAAGCCTTGTCAAGTCTTCACACATAAACTTTCTGGATGCTGCTGAGAGGTACTGGATCAGAGGGGAATACTGAATGTGCCTGCTTTCCTGGGGCTACACCATGTGGTGAAAGAACAAAGCCTAGGGAGCCAGAGCTTGATTCCAATCTTGGTTTTATCAATGGCGTTAGGGACCTAGGTGAGATGGTATGATGATGCATCTGTAAAATGGAGCTGATAGCCTCTCTTTTACTTGACTTATTGATGTGAAGAGAACTAAAGAAATAACTGATAATAGAGTACCATGCACAGAATTAAGAAGTCATGGTAGTTTGTGGAAAATGTTTGGATTGGCAGAGGTGATCCCACTCAAGCATTCGTTCATCTGTTCAAAGACCCCATTGAAGGTCTCTTAAATGTTAGTGATATGTAAGCAGACACATTCAATGTTCTTCTCTTCATGGAGTTTTCCATAGGGGGAAAATGTGACAAGGTAACAAATCAGCAGAAGAATGACAGTTTTGTCAATTGCCTTGGCATTGTTCTTTATGGTATTTTTTTCCCATGATTGAGCATTCTAGTCTAGGATCACACCTTGGGTTCAGTTCTCACGTCTCTTTAGTTGTCTTTTCTTTAGAATGGTTCCTTGGCCTTTCCTTGACTTAGAAGACATTGGCATTTTGAAGAGGCTGGGTCACTTATTTTGTAGGAGGTCTCTCAATTCGGGTTTGTCTGATTGTTTCCTGCCAATGGGCTTTTTAGGACCATGAACCAGCAAATGGCACAGCTAAGCCTGACCTTATGTCTTGTACTCTTTTCTCTTAAATCTGCCAGTAGGCTCAGAGGTCAGAAGACCCTATAGCCCCAGCCCCTGAAGAGTTGTGTGGTGACACAGCCAGCTTATGGAAATAACAGCAGTTCTGAAATGGTGAGGACCAGCAGGAGCACTTCCTTTCCCATTAAACCTCGTCATTTGCTTTGTTGTCATTTAGTACCTCTAGGTCTGAGTGACTATTTGTTAAAAAAAAAAAAATCTGTAGTTATTTTATTACCTCATTTTGTCTTCATCTCAAGGTGACAATTTGTCCTGCTTTAATAGAGCAGACAGGAAAAGCATTAGGAAAATTAGACCAAATGTGGTTAAAATGCCATGAGACAATTTCAGTTCTATTATGATATGTTTTTCAAAAACTGTAGGACATTGAACAAAATGCACTAAAACTTAAAAAAAAACCTTTTTATTTGGAAATTTCTTTTTAAAAGCTGAACAATTGAAGCAGCTAATCTATAATTTACCCAAATGTTGGGTACTTTATTATATTGGCATGCAAGGAGTTAGCTCACTAAATTTTCTCAAAGAAATTGGGGAGACAAAGAGGCAAGTAATTGGTGTTCTGAGCCCACGTTCTACTTCCCATTTCATGAATTGGACCTCAAGAACATTTAAACATTTGTCTAGATATGATTAAAAAAAGATGTCCAAAGCAGCCCTAAATGAACTCTGCCATTTCACAGCTTTCCCACTTGTAGTTGAGCCTCCCCTCCCCTTTTATCCCTAAAGCAGTTGAGGATGTCTCTAGGTGTGCCTGGTGGAAGACTGTCCCCACATTTAGCTCTTATTGCCACACTCTGTGGTGGGGGTGAGCAGTGAGGGGAAAATACTTCAGGTATTGATGTCCCACTGGTGAACAGTGATGGCCATATGTGGGCTGTTGATGGCATGAACATTTATTCAAAACCACCATATCCAACGGTGGAATACACCATTAATTGCAGGCACCATGGTAGGTAGTGGATTTAACAAATGGATTAACTCAGACATGCCTCCCATTCTCAGAGTACTTAGTCCTAAGTATGTGGGGGCTTTCATGAGGCAGTTGTGTAGGCTAACTATAGGACGCTAGGGAGCACACAATCAAGCTTGGAGGGAGGTAGAGTGGGTGGGCTTAAATGTGTGTTTTGCTTTGTAGTGGCTACTTCCATCTCGTGGAAAAGAACAAAGGCAGAAAAGGATTTGGCTTGTGTTTGTTTGTTTTAAAGTTTTTATTTTTTTGACAGAGAGATAGGTCACAGATGGACAGAGAGGGAGAAGCAGGCTCCCCACTGAGCAGAGAGCCCGCTGTGGGGCTCGATCCCAGGACCCTGAGATCGTGCCCTGAGCCAAAGCCAGAGGCTTAACCCTCTAAGCCACCAGGTGCCCCAGGATTTGGCTTGTTGAAGATCAGTATCTCCATGCTGTCAATTCACACTGAACTTGGAAAACTAACGACCAAGGATTTTTCAAAGAATGGTGGTATCAAGGACCCAGGTGACCAGAGAAATCAAGCAGCTTTTCTGGGTTCTTCCTCAGAAAAGCCCAGACGAGTTTGCTCAAAATTCCGAGACAGAAGCTGTCAGGGACAGGGGTGTGGAGGATTATCAAGTGTTTTGATTCCTCTTGAAGGTGACAAGTGATACTGCTCTGTGCAGAGCAGGTCTGTTTCCCCTTTTGAATTAGTGGCTTTCTGTCTTCCATATGCTCAGTCTCTTGTCTTTTCCAGTGATAATTACTTAATATTTATTATAGATAATTGTACTCTGATTGCTGTCTTTTTATTCTTTTGATTAATATGCATAACTTCCATCTCTACATCCACAGTTTTTCATAGCACTCATGAAATGGAGGTGAGAGCATAATAATTATATTTGCCTTGGTAGTAACTATTGAGGGTAGAAAGACATGGTGGTGAGGGAGCTTCCAATGTGATGCAGTTTATCTTCCCAATTCTTACCATTGCAGAGAAGGCTTCCAAAAAGTGCTGTCCAAGCTGAGACTTGAGGCATAATAATAGAAAATGTGCTCCAGGCAGCAGGTACAACACTGTCAAAAACCTGGAGACTAGGGAGAACATTCTGGGTGACTTCAGAGATACTGATGGAAGAGTGAAAACAGGGCACAAGTGGGAGATGCGGTTGGAAAGGGTTGAATCACAGAAGGCCTTGGAAACATTCCATCCAACACCTTTATCTCTTAAGGACCATGGGGGGCAACAGAACACCTATGGCATGGGAAGTGCTAGAATCTGATTTATGTCACAGAGCACTGTGGTGGCAGGAGAATGAAAGTACTAGTGGAGCAAAACTGGGAGAAGAGAGCAACTGAGACATCTAGACAAGGTCAGAGGTAGATGGGATGAAGAAAGGCCAAAGAATGATAACTATGTGGGAGGTGAGACCCATATTTTGGAATGAATTAGATGAGATGAGAAAGAGGAAGAATCAAAGATGAAGAGCCCAAACTTATACCTCAGACTTGTTCTCACAGGTAGGAAAGAAGGAAGCTTCCTTCTTTCCTCAGTTCTTCCTAATACCATGACCTCAAATCTCGGTGTTGACCTCAGGCCCCATGGTACCTGTTTGTGCCCTGGTGGTGCTGACAACCCCCATGGCTACAGTCTGTCCTCTACACATTACTGCTGCTCACTACCTAGCCCCAGGCTTGGTCCTCTGACACTTGGTCTGTCGTGGATGTGGAGTCACTGGATATCACAGTGCTTCAGAACATGGACTTTAGACTGTGATGAGATCTCATGTCCTAACTCTGCCGTTACTTTGTAATGTGACCCTTGGCAACTCACTAAATGTTACTCGTAAAGTAGCAGAGCTGTTGAGGTCCCAAGGATGAAATGAAGATGTAAATGAGAGATGCAGTGCGGCACATGGACAGAACAGAATAAAGGCGGGAAGGAGAGAAATAAGATAACTATAGAAGCGGGTGATACAGTTTAGTTCTACAATTTTCAATCTGACACCACACAGTAGGGAAACAGAAGCAGTGAGTTGGGTTCAGAGGAAAAGGAAGAATCTCTTTGACGTGAATGAGGTGTGCAGGAGTCTTTCTGACCATGTGATGTTTCTGACTCCTGCATCATGGACTGCAACCAAAGCTGGATATGGGACTCCTGAAGCATCCTGCAACTGGGCTGTTGTAGTCCTTTTCATGGTGGTATCCCACCCTCCACTTAATGTTGTCCTTCTTAGTCTTTGTCTTCAAATGCCAATCTTCCCTAGGTCTCCATCTCCTTTCCCATGCAACTATTGTCACCCTGTCTCTTTTCACTAGGTAACTTCCAAAGGCTCCAGGTATTTGCCTAACTCCAGAGGCCGGCAGGGTGTAGAAGTTGACCTTGATTGAGGAGTGCTTTGCTTTCAGGAATCTGGCCTCTAAAGAAGGGTTGGCTATCTCTCCCTGAAAAGCTGGCATGTCCCTGAGTAAAGGCAGTGTTAATAAAATTAACTGGAATAAAATTAAATAATAAAATTAAATAATAAAATTAAATATAAAATAAAAAATAAAATAATAAAATTCATAACAGGAACAGTAACTTGATTGTGTCAATTCTGTGTCCTGTACAGTCAACATTTGCTCCGAATGGTTAGTGGTTAAGCAGCATCTTTTCTTTTTTTTTTTTTTTCTTGTTTAGGGCCCTTATCTTTTTTTTCTTTTATTTTTTCAGTGTTCCAAGATTCATTGTTTATGCCCCACACCTAGTGCTCTGTGCAATATGTGCCCTCAGTACCCACTGCCAGGCTCTCCCATCCCCTCACCCCCTCCCTCCAAGTCCCTCAGTTTGTTTGAGTCCAAAGTCTCTCATATTTTGTATCTCTCCCTGAATTACCCTACTTCCCATTTCCTTTCCTTCTCCTACTGTCCTCTATATTACCCCTTATGCACCACACAAGTAAGTGAAACCATGTGATACTTGACTTTCTCTACTTGGCTTATTTCCCTCAGCATAATCTCTTCCAATCCAGTCCGTGTTGCTACAAAAGTTGGATATTCATCCTTTCTCATGGAGGCATAGTATTCCATTGTATATATGTACCACATCTTCTTTATCCATTCATCTGTTGAAGGGCACCTTGGCTCTTTCCACAGTGTGGCAGTTGTGGCCATTGCCGCAATGAACATTGGGGTACATATGGCCCTTCTTTTCACTACATCTGTATCTTTGGGGTAAATACCCAGTAGTGCAATTGCAGGGTCATAGGTAGCTCTGTTTTTAATTTTTTAAGGAATCTCCACACTGTTTTCCAAAGCGGCTGCACCAACTTGCATTCCCACCAACAGTGTAAGAGGGTTCCCCTTTCTCCACAGCCTCTCCAACACTTGTTGTTTCCTGTCTTGTTAATTTTGGCCATTCTGACTGGTGTAAGGTGGTATCTCAGTGTGGTTTTGATTTGAATTTCCCTGATAGCTAGTGATGATGAACATTTCTTCGTGTGTCTGTTAGCCATTTGTATGTCTTCTATGGAGAAGTGCCTCTTCCTGTCTTCTGCCCATTTTTTGATGTGTTCATCTTCTTTTTGGATGTTGAGTTTGAGTAGTTCTTTATAGATCTTGGATATCAGCCCTTTGTCTGTAGTGTCATTTGCAAATATCCTCTCCCATTCCGTGGGTTGCCTCTTTGTTTTGTTGACTGTTCTCTTAAGCAGCATATTTTCTGATCGATTAGCTTTCATGATCAACCTGTGGTTACAGGCTGAATTGTCTACCATCCATATTAATATATTGTAGCCCTCACTAACCCCCAGTACCTCTGAATGTGACTGTTTGGAAAGAGGACCTGTAATGAGGTTGTTAAGCTAAAGTGAGGCCCCTGGAATGAGCTCTAACCCAATCTTGCTGGTGTCTTTCTAAGCAGAGGAAATCTGGATACACAGATCTCAGGATGTATGTGTACACAGGAGACAGACTACCACTTTCTTGTTGTGGTCATCAGCAGGTCAAGAAGCAAAGCCTCAGGAAAAACCAACCCCACCAACCCCTTCATCTTGGACTTAAAGACTCCAGAGCTGGGAGAAAATAAGTTTCTCTTGAAGCTATCTAGTCTGTGGTCTGGACATGATTGCCTCAGCAAACTAATATACCAGTGTGATCTACTTTAGACTCTCATATCCGAAAATAACAAGTGTACTGAAAAGTGCTTATAAACTCTAGAGGTAAGATAGAAAGCACCATGATATCTTTAGGTATTTAGGTATTCTTATTCCCATTTTTGCAGATGAGAGAACTGAAACCTGGAGAGGGAAGTGACCTACCCAAAGTCCAAGTCACAGAGCTAGAAAGGGAGCTGGTTTGCATTTAAGTGGAAATCTTTTGGACACCTATGCCTGGGATCTTAACCACTGTATTATACGGTCAAAAAATGTTGGTCTTCTCTGGTCACTTTCCCCCAGTGTTAATAATGCCCTTTGTTTTTCTTTGTGGCTCTCTGTGGCTTTGTTTTGCTTTGTTTTTTTTACTCTATAGCACTAGCTGTGGTTTGTAATTATAGATTCTCTGATGATTTTTTCAATTTCTTCCTCTTCTACTAGTCCCACAGTGTAGCTCTGTGCTTATAATCATAGAAGATGGGGTTGGTTTTGGAACGAACCTCTTGATTTCTCTGCCAGGTGAAAGGCAGCCAGCCCTTTGCATATGGTGAAATGATCAACCTCTGTGGGCACTGGCAAGTAACCAGCACTACTGCTGAGCTCTTCAAATTATACCTTAATACAGTCCACATGTGGCTTCACGAGTGGAGATTAGCATTTAACCTTCCCACATGGTGAACAGCAGCGTCTGCACTTCTTGCTGCTTCTGTCATGAAGAGCCCTGCCTAAGCCCATGTTCTGGGACTTGTTTCTCCATTTTGTAACGTACTTTAAGGCAGGAAGTTGTGAGCCACCTGATGCCGCATTGGTAGCTTCGTTTTTCCTGACTCTCCACCCTTTTAAGACGTGTGTGAAGTGAAGTGGTAGCTGCTTTTTTTTTTTTTTTTCTTTTCTTGGAAAAATGGAGCCTAAAAAAAATGTAGCCCTGGCTATTATACCAAACGGTGGCCTCTCAATCAGCAGGATCACCGCACACATCGCAGGGGTCAGACTGTGTTAATGACCTACTTCAGCCAATGTCATGCTATGTTGAGAGTCGGTATTATTTTCACAATGATATTTCCACTCAAAGGTGGCAACACACGTGTTTCCCCATAACCCAAATGATAGAGAAATCTATAGAGTTCCCAAGTCCGAATTTCACAGAGATTTTTTTCCTCTATGTGCCTTTTTATTTTTAGTTTCCCTTCTCCCTCTTCTACTTGTTTTATCTTTTTTCTCAAAAAATCATTTAATGCTTTCAAAAAGGATGAATAGTATTCTACATTTTTGTATTCTAAACACAACTTCTGTGTAATTCTATTGAATTGTTTGTTGGTCTTTTTTTCTTCCCCCACCAAGTTATGGTTTTAAAAATAATCTAGAACTAATTTGCCTAATGAATATGCAATTATTTCGAGAGCCTTTTGAAGTTTTTGAAAACCTTCAGTCAGCATCTTTCTAGGACATGGTGATGAATGTAACATCAGGCACTTAGAAGCTGTTTCTAATTTGGCATGAGCAGGTATAATTTTTGCACAGTTCAAAGCTGGGCACAAGGCAGTCATTTACCCTGTACTTAATACCATGGTTAACTCATGCTTTCTTTCTCGCCTAGTTCCTACTAGTAGAGTGGATGAATCATTGCTGCTGGAGTACTTGTGGAGTTAAAATAGAAATCAGGTCGGACAGTGATGACAATGTGTAGCAGAGAAGGGGGTGGAGTTTGGTTCACTCACGATTAGGCCAGGGCTGGCTAATAATGCCTAGTGTGCTTATTCTGTAGTTTACCTACATCTTAATGGTCACTTAGCCATAATCCAAGAGTGAGGGGCTATTATTAGCTCTGTTACATAGGTAAGGAAGATCAAGGTTGAAGAAGTGAAGAAAATTTTCCAAGGTCACACAAGAAGTAAGTGGCGGAGCCTGTGTTCATAAACAGGTTTTCTGTGTGAGGCACTATGCCATGAAATTTGGGAAATGAACTTGATCTGGATCCTCCTCAGAATGTGTATCTTCTGGTAGAAAGAGGACAAAACAGCATGGTCTGTAGACAAGAGAATTCAGACAAGAGATAAGATGGAGGGCCATGTCATGGAAGCAGAAGCAAATGAAAGGAAGAAAGATTTTAACCCAGTAGATAAAAAAATTGTCCTTGAGGGGGATGCATATGCAGAAGTTTTTGCTCACAGCTCCCTGTTTCTTGCCTACCATGCCATTGTGTTTTGGATCATGGCTTCTGGATAAAATTTTTCAGTAATTGTTTTTGACCTGGGAAACCAGCTTCCTCCTGTGTACTCCCCTCAGCCCTGTGCCTCACTGAAGAAGCCAGATGGGCTTTCTCCAGGGCTGAAGGAGGCGAAAGCTTCCCAACTCCAACTGTGGGATTCATCAGTCTCTGCTCTCTTGCTGTGATCATGAGGGTGTGAAAGACACTGTGCCCTTCCAGTCCTAGCTGAGGCACAGGCAGTGTTAGCCCCCCATAAAAGTGCACAGATCCTTCTGTTGGGTACGGGAACATGCCATCGTGTGAACTATTGCCTTCCAATAGAATTAATTTTGTTTGCTTCACCAAATGAAACAAAGTGATTTCTCCCATGTTCAGTATGTGTCACACATCTTTTTTCTTCTTCTGGCCCCATGTGAATATCTGTGCTCTTCCAGTTGCAGGTGGCAGAAACAATCTAACTAGCTTAAGCAAACCAAGGAGAATTTATGATAAGAATCCAAGGGACTAGACCCAGGAGCAGAAAAATCATCAGGAGCCAAGACAGTTACCCTCTTGGTAATCCCACCCCTTGTGGGTTACATGGATTTATGCTTCTGGTTGTTCCTTTATATTTATCGACCTTTTCTCTATCCCAGCTGTTTGTTCTCACATGTTCATGCCCGAGTAAGGCATTTCAAAATTCCTGAATGTCCATCTTCTCAGTTTGAGATACCAAAAGAAGCTATGAGTCTGGGTCTAACACTTGCCATGGTAGGGTCATGCAATATGGACATATTTTCAGGCTTCCATTCTTTCCCCAGTTCTGATGGGAGGGGTTGATTTGGCAGAAAAAAAGTAAGTCAAAGGACAGGCAGTGACAAGATAATTGCATATTTATATATAAGTAATCTCATGTAATTTTATATTGATTTGGAAAAATCAGTACAACATGAAAACTGGAGTAGGGCAATGTCTATGGATGTTGGCTATTTCCTCTTGGGAAAAATGGGGTTCACTTGAGCTGTATAAAGATTAGAATTGATGAAGCTATCCCTATAATGCAGGAAGAAATTCACTGCTGAGAGAGAAGGTTGAGATGTTTTGAATTAATTAGGTTAGTTTATGATACTCAAATATACAAGATAATTGCTTAGGCAGTCTCATTTCATCAAAGTATGAACAAGACTGGGAATCTAAAATTACTTCTTTTGTCTCCTACCTCTTCTGCAGGGAGTTCTGCAGGGAGTTCTCTTTGGTGTCCCAAAGCAAAAGTAATCTTTCCTCCCTTCAAATTTCCCAGAGATATCCAGTTTTTCTTGATTCCTTGTATTTGTGCTTATGCTCTTATCTCCTGATAAACTGTTGCTTTCTCAAAATAGCATCTGTCTTATTTTATTGTCCCTAAGATTATAACACTTCATTAGTAGTAGATTGCTAAATCATACATACTGAATACATCAGTGACTCATAGTAAACCAGACCAACTAATTAATTCAAAACTCATTGAGCCAGAGATTCTTCAACTGGACAGTTAATTCATGAAATAAATCTACTGTACCAGTAGTGTGCCTAGCACTGTGTTTAGTGCCAGTGTGTAAGTAACTTTATAATTTATTAACTATTATGACCTTAAGAAAGGTCTTAATGTGAGTCTCTGTGGCATATCTTCAAACTGGGAGGAAGGGGTAAGGACCTTTGACTCATGGGATAATTGTAAAGGCTAGAAAGCACCAAGCACAAGGCAATCTTGTTTTGTGTGGGTTTAATTGTAGTTACTACTTACTGTGGTTGCTATGAGTTATCTTGTATAATTCCCAAGGGCAGGGGAAAGTCACATTTATTTTTATGATTTATACTGCCTTTTTTGATCTCCTTATTTTTCTGGGAGAGATGCTCAATTTCAGTTGTATTCTAAAGGCTTCTAGACCTTCCAACATTGTGAAAAGTCTCTGTAGATCTTACCAGTTCTTTGCAATTGGAAAAAGCTCTCTAAACATCTGCCTACTCTGCTCCTCACAGAGAACTTGTCCAAGCACTTCTTGGCCCATAAAGGTCGTACCTCTCCATCTTTTTGGTTCAATTTGGGTCTGAAGAGCTCTGGCCATAGTTACCCAGATTACAACTTACATTCTCTGTTTTTCTTGGCTGAGTCTTCCTGTTTGTTGGTTTGACCACCCTCCCTGCCCACCCCCAAGTATAACAGCCTGAGGCAGGACAGGGAAGTGTTTTTGAAAAATTTGGCAACTTTTGCTTTAGTTTCCAAAAGGCAAAAACTGTTGGTCATCACTTAGGGCAAAACAACAACAAAATTATCTACATATTTTGTTCCCTTCTTGTTGTTTGTGAGAGTAAAAGGCATTCACTCTTATCTTTTTTTACATTTAAAAAAAATTATTTTCAGTGTTCCAAGATTGTTTATGCACCCCATCCACTGTTCCATGCAATATGTTCCCTCCTTAATACTGACCACCAGGCTCACCCATCCCTCTCCACTCCCCCTCCCTTCCAAAACCCTCAGTTTGTTTCTCAGAGTCCATAGTCTCTCATGCTTTGTCTCCTTCTCTGGTTTACCCCAGTTCACATTTTCTTTCCTTCTCTTAATGTCCTCCACTTTACTTATGCTCAACAGGTAAGTGAAACCATATGATAATTGACTTTCTTTGCTTACCTTATTTCACTCAGCATAATCTCCTCCAGTCCTGCCCATGTTGATACAAAAGTTGGGTATTCATCCTTTCTAATGGAGATGTAATATTCCATTGTATATATGGACCGTATCTTCTTTAAGGCATTCACTCTTCACATTTTCCTATAGCAATCAAATAGAAGTCAATGCCTCAAAATATCACCCAGTTCCATGCTTCCCATGCTTAAATTTGACTGGTCTTCCTTCTGTTCCTGAATATAGAACTTGCCTCAGGACATAGTGTTTGCCATTTCTTCTACTTAGAACACCTCTCTATCAGTTCATAATTGGTTTCCTTCTCAATGTGTAGAGTTTCTGATGAAATGTTAATGTCTTCATAGGAATCTTTCCAGAATACTCATTCAGAAGTAGGGATCAGGGGCGCCTGGGTGGCTCAGTTGGTTAAGCAACTGCTTTTGGCTCAGGTCATGATCCTGGAGACCCAGGATTGAGCCCCACACCGGGCTTCCTGCTTGGCGAGAAGCTTGCTTCTCCTTCTCTCAGTCCCTCTGCTTGTGTTCCCTCTCTGGCTGTGTTTCTCTCTGTCAAATAAATAAATAATAAAAAAAAGAGATCACTTCAAAAATCAGCCAATTCCTTCACTCTTTATCTTCAAAGAAGCCATCACCACTTTCACTTATCTTATTAGCTGTCTCTTTTGTGCTAGAAATAGTTTTTCCAAGGGCAAGGACTGTGTCTTACATACTGTGGTATCCTTAGCACAATGCCTGGCATATATCAGATATTTAGGAAATAATTTTTGAATGAAAGAATTAATTACCCTGCCAAATGGTGAAGCTAATAGTGATGAAGAAGTTGATGAGATACAGCATGATACTTGTTTGAAGATGACTTTAACTATCTTAATATTAAAGAAATAATTTGAGGATCAGTTCAAGGGTTGGATGAAGAATCTTAGCTGAGATGACACGTATACACACACACACACACACACACACACACACACACATAAACACCTAAAAGTTCTCTAAAGTTTTATGTTTGTATTAACAACACTAAAGGTAGATACAAGATTTTATGTTTATCAAAAGGGGACATGGGTATTAAAATCTTGAGCAATATTGGTTTAAATTTTAGTGCTGGAGTAAGTTCTGTGCTAACTCCATGTGAATTACTGGAAACTTGTTAAAAATAGAGGTGAAGAACACCACCCACAGAGTTTCTGATTCACTGGAGCTGGGATGGGGCTCTAAAATCTGTATTTTGAAAAAAAAAAAGACTATTGAGGTGATTTTGCTTCTTAACCCAATTTGGGAGCCAGTACTTTATAATAAAACTCTGTGGGATGTAAGGCACAGTGACTTTAGAAAGGGGGATCTTTGTGGATGATGTATAACGTGGGCTCCAAGAATGACAGAATTTGCAGAGCCATGTACATGCTTGGTGATTAATTGTTAATGAAACCATAGATGGTTACCCAGTGCCTGAGGGGAGTGGTGGTGATGCTCCTGTTTTTCCTTTTTTTCTGGTTTTATTTTCATATGAAGAATTTTGATTATAAATGAAAGTTAGCCGATCCCCCTGCTCACTTCTCTCCATCAACCTTCAGTTTGTTCTGTATCCTTAAGAGTCTCATATGGTGTGCTCCCCTCTTTCATTTTTTCTTAGCATAGATTCATCTGTTTCGTTTTTTAAAATTCCACATATGGGTGAAATCATGTGTCTTTGTCTTTCTCTGATTGACTTATTTTGCTTAGCATAATATCCTCTAGCTCTATCCACACTGTTGCAAAAGGCAAAATTTCGTTCTTTTTGGTGGCTGAATAATACTCCTGTGTGTGTGTGTGTGTGTGTGTGTGTGTGTGCGTGTGTGTGTGTGTGTGGTGTATGATATTTTCTTGATCCATTCATCAGCAGATGGACATTTGGGCTATTTCCATAATTTGACTATTGTTGATAATGCTGCTATAAAATAAGGGTCCATGTATTCCTTTGAAATAGTACTTTTGTATCCATTCAGTAAATACCTGGTAGTACAACTGCTGGATCATAGGATAATAATATTTTTAACTTTTTGAAAAACTCCCATACTGTTTTCCAGGGTGGCTGCACCAGTTTGCATTCCCACCAACAGTGCTGGAGGGTTCCCCTTACTGTGCATTCTTGCCAAAACTGTTGTTGCCTGTGTTGTTAATTTTAGCCCTTCTGACAGGTGTTGATTTCATAATTTTAAATGTTAAGTTTCCTCAATTGCTTCAGATGATTTTCACGATTGGTTTGACTTTGGATCTAGACAAGGCCCATGTCTTTTCATTGATTTATAGGTCTTTTATGTCTCTTTTGATCTCAGGCTTTGTATCTTCTTGGCAACTCATTTGTTGAAAAAAATCTGGTCACTCTTTTCAGTAGAAATTCCCACAGTTACTGAGTTTTACTGAGTTAATTTCTGTAGTATGATTAAAAACATTTTTCTGTTCCCTGTACTTTCCTTTTTTTTTTTTTTTAAGATTTTATTTATTTGACAGAGAGAAATACAGCCAGAGAGGGAACACAAGCTGGGGGAGTGAGAGAGGGAGAAGCAAGCTTCCTGCCGAGCAGGGAGCCCGATGTGGGACTCAATCCCGGGTCTCTGGGATCATGACCTGAGCCGAAGGCAGTTGCTTAACCAACTGAGGCACCCAGGCGCCCCTGTCCCCTGTACTTTCTACAAATTAGTCACCACATTTAAAGTTTTAATCAGATTAAAGCTTTTTTTTATGAGATTACTTATAAATATTGATTAAAAAATCTGGAGGCATATGTTTCCCCCCCCTTTTTTTAAAAAAGATTTTATTTATTGATTTGACAGAGAGATCACAAGTAGGCAGAGAGGCAGGCAGAGAGAGCAGAGGAAACAGGCTCCCTGCTGAGCGGAGAGCTGGACATGGGCCTTGATCCCAGGACCCTGGGATCATGACCTGAGCTGAAGGCAGAGGCTTTAAACCACTGAGCCACCCAGGCGCCCATCTTCTTTATAATGATAGCAGTCACTATAAAAATGGCCTAGAGACAGCATTTTATTAGGGATGACAGAAATGGTGATACTAAATTTTATCATTTCTTAATTTATTAGCTGGGATATTTCTGTAACAATTACTTGATTACTCAGGAAAATCAGGTTAAATGCTTAGATTTTTTTTCTTTTATTTTTCTGTTAGAAAATAAGTTGGATCGGTGGCATCTGTATTAGTTGGCATGGGCTGCCATAGCACTATTCCCTAAACTGGGTGGTTTCAATAACAGAAACTGATTTTGTCACAGTTCTTGAGGTCAAGGTTAGGTCCAAGATAAAGTTCCATCAGGGTTCACATTTTGGGGAGATGCGTCTGTTGTGTTACATGTAGATGGTGCCTTTGGGCAGTGTGCTCACACATCCTTTCTTTGATACTTTGTGTGATGGGAGAGTGAGAGCTCTCGATTGTCTCTTATTAAAAACATGGTTCCTGGGGTACCTGGGTGGCTCAGAGGGATAAGCCTCTGCCTTCAGCTCAGGTCATGATCTCAGGGTCCTGGAATCGAGGCCTGCATCCGGCTCTCTGCTCAGCAGGGAGCCTGCTTCCCCCTCTCTCTCTGCCTGCCTCTCTGCCTACCTCTCTGACTATTTGTGATCTCTCTCTCTCTGTCAAATAAATAAATAAAATCTTAAAAAAAAAACAAAACATGGTTCCTATTGGATCACGACTTCACCTTTATGACTTCACTTAACTTTTTTTTCTCCTAAAGACCCTATTGGCAAATATAGTAACAGTGGGGGTTAGGACTTGAATGTATGAATCTTGGGGGTACACAAACATTCAATCTGTAACAGTATTATCCTCACAAAGTGACCAACAAATGGTTTTCTTTCTTTTTTTTTTAAATGTTATTATCAAGCTATGTATTGGAAGAGATTCTCTATGATTTACTCCATTGCAGTTATAGCATTTAGTGCTCATTGTTCTTTATTAGTGTAGAACTTCACTGTGTGGGTATACCATTTTGATTCATCCACTCAGGTTCAGCAAACCTTTTCTGTAAGGACAAGATAGAAACTTATTTGTCTCTTCCCCCTCTTTCCCACCTCCAAAGACTTTAAAAGTATAAAATACAAAATCAATGCACAGAAATCAGTTGTGTTCTTATACACTAACAATGAAAATATAGAAAAGGAAATCAGAGTATCGATTCTGTTTACTATAGCACCAAAAACCATAAGATACTTAGTCATAAACCTAACCAAAGACATTAAGAATCTGTACTCAAGGAACTACAGAACACTCATGAAAGAAATTGAAGAAGACATAAAAATATGGAAGAGCATTCCATGCTCATGGATCAGAAGAATAAACATTGTTAAAATGTGTATACTGCTCAGAGCAATCTATACTTTCAATGTCATTCTGATCAAAATTCCACCAACATTCTTCAAAGCATTGGAACAAAATCCTAAAATTTATATGGAGCCCAAAAAGCCCCTGAATAGCTAAGGAATTGTTGAAGAAGAAAAACAAAGCTGGGGGTATCACGTTGCCCAACTTCAGGCTTTATTACAAAGCTGTGATCACCTAGACAGCATGGTGCTGGCACAAAAACAGAGAAATAAACCAATGGAACAGAGTGGAAAGTCCAGATATGGACCCACAAATCTATAGTCAAATCACCTTCTGACAAAGCAGGAAAAAATATCCAGTGAAAAAAAGAGAGTCTCTTCAATAAATGGTGCTGGGAAAATTGGACAGCTACGTATAGAAGAATGAAACTAGACCATTCTCTTACACCACACACAAAGGCAAACTCGAAATGGATGAAAGACCTCAACGTGAGGCAGGAATCCATCAAAATCCTGGAAGAGAACATAGGCAGTAACCTCTGACATCGGCCACAGCAACTTCTGTCAAGACACATCTCCAAAGGCAAAGGAGACAAAAGCGAAAATGAACTTTTGGGACTTCATCAAAATAAAAAGCTTCTGCACAGCAAAGGAAACAGTCAACAAAACAAAGAGGCAACCCACGGAATGGGAGAGGATATTTGCAAATGACACTACAGACAAAGGGCCGATATCCAAGATCTATAAAGAACTACTAAACTCAACATCCAAAAAGAAGATGAACACACCAAAAAATGGGCAGAAGACAGGAAGAGGCACTTCTCCATAGAAGACATACAAATAGCTAACAGACACACGAAGAAATGTTCATCAGGGAAATTCAAATCAAAACCACACTGAGATACCACCTTACACCAGTCAGAATGGTCAAAATTAACAAGACAGGAAACAACAAGTGTTGGAGAGGCTGCGGAGAAAGGGGAACCCTCTTACACTGTTGGTGGGAATGCAAGTTGGTGCAGCCGCTTTGGAAAACAGTGTGGAGATTCCTTAAAAAATTAAAAACAGAGCTACCTATGACCCTGCAATTGCACTACTGGGTATTTACCCCAAAGATACAGATGTAGTGAAAAGAAGGGCCATATGTACCCCAATGTTCATAGCAGCAATGGCCACAACCGCCACACTATGGAAAGAGCCAAGGTGCCCTTCAACAGATGAATGGATAAAGAAGAAGTGGTACATATATACAATGGAATACTATGCCTCCATCAGAAAGGATGAATATCCAACTTTTGTAGCAACATGGACTGGATTGGAAGAGATTATGTTGAGGGAAATAAGCCAAGAAGAGAAAGTCAAGTATCACATGGTTTCACTTACTTGTGGTGCATAAGGGGTAATATAGAGGAAAGGAAATGGAAAGTAGGGTAATTCGGGGAGGGAAACAAAACACGAGACACTTTGGACTCAAACGAACTGAGAGTCTTGGAGGGGTGAGGGGATGGGAGAGCCTGGTGTTGGGTACTGAGGGCACGTATTGCATGTAGTACTGGGTGTGGGGCATAAACAGTCTTGGAAGACTGAAAAAATTAAAAGAACAAGTATAAAACTAGTCTTAACTTAAAGGCTGTGCAAAAACAGACTCTTGGATTTGGCCCGAGGGCTATAGTTGGCTCACCCCTGAATCAGTTACTGCTTGATAGCTACATGGTCTGTTCATAGACTTTTACTGAAAGAGGTGATGCTGCAATATCATTGTGTACATCTTTGCTTTTTTTTTTTGCCATTAGGGTGGAGTTCTAGAAGTACTTTAAGGGTAAAGGCATATGAAATTTTCTAGATAGTGCCAATTTCTGATCCATGGGTTCATTCTACCTTAAACCAGAAGTGTATGAGAATACCTATTTCTTCCAGTCTTGCAGTAGATTGTACTCTTTCAGTTTGCCTGAGTGATTAAGTATAGTCTTAATTTGCTTTATTTTTAGTTGTTTTTTTTTTTTTTCCTGAGGTTAAGAGTCTCTTATGCTTTGTCTCCCTGGTCCCATCTTGTTTCATTTTTCCCTCCCTTCCCCCACAAACCCTGCCTCTCAAAATTATCATATCATAGAGATCATATGATAATTGACTTTCTCTGGTTGACTAATTTCACTCAGCATAATACCCTCTGGTTACATCCATGTTGTTGCAAATGGCAAAATTTCATTTTGGTGGCTGCAGAGTATTCCCTTGTATATATATACCACATCTTCTTTATCCATTCATCTCTTGGTAGACTTGTAGGTTCTTTCCATATTTTGGCTATTGTGGACATCACTGCTATAAACATTGGGCGGCACGTGCATGTTTAGATCACTACACTTGTATCTTTAGGGTAAATACCCAGTTGTGCGATTGCTGGGTCATGGGGTAGCTCTATTTTCAACTTTTTGAGGAACTTCTCTACTGTTTTCTAGAGTGGCTATTACCAGCCTGCATACCCACCAGCATCCTTGTCAACACCTCTGTCAGGTTACTTTTAGTTATTCTGACTGGTGTGAGGTGGTATTTCACTGTGGTTTTGATTGGTATTTCCCTGATGCTGAGTGATGCTGAGCACTTTTTCATGTGTCTATTGGTCATTTGGATTCTCCTTTGCAGAAATATCTGTTCATGTCTTCTGCCCATTTCTTGATTGGACTGTTTGTTTTCCGGTGTTGAGTTTGATAAGTTCTTTCTAGATTTTGGATATTAGCTCTTTATTGTGTCATTTGCAAATATCTTCTCCCATTCTATTGGTTGGCTTTTGGTTTTGTTGACTGTTTCCTTTGCTGTGCAAAAGCTTTTTGATAGCAGGGATCCTGATGCGGAGTCCAATCCCAGGATGCTGGGATCATGACCTGAGCCGAAGGCAGATGCTTAATGACTGAGCCACCCAAGTGCCCCAAAGAGCCTCCATTTTTTATTGCACCTTATTAATAGCTTTTTAAATTTCAACTTTGTTAGATTTTAGTTCTTTTATTTTTCAAGAAAGGGATTTTATTTCTCCAGAAAGGGATTCTCTAGTATCTTTTGTGATTTTTTTTCAAGCCCAGCTAGCATCTTGATAATCACCATTCTGAACTCTAGTTCTGAAATATTACTAATGTCCCTATTGATTAGGTCCCTAGCCATCAGTACTGCCTCTTGTTCTTTTTTTCTGAGGTGAGTTTTTCTGCCTTGTCATTTTATCCAGGTAAGAATAAATGAATGAGAGATCAAAATAGTAAAAGGGTAGCAGTGACCCCAGAAAAATATACAATAACCAAATCAGAAGAGACCTGAAACCAGGAGAAGAGGGGAAAATGTGTACACACACACACACACACACACACACACACACACTTAGACTGGTGAATAAAACAGAGCCACACATTTGATTTTCAGTGTATTTTGGTCTGTTAGAAGAACCTGCCTCTCAAAATTTTAAAGAAAGAAAAACATATGTCTACAAAAAAGTAAACAGTATGAAGGTATGGAATATGATTGTAAAGGTAAAAATTAAAAAAAGGAATTGATTAGATAAGAAGTTGGTTGAAAGAAGGAAAAAAGAAAGCATAGAATGTGACCAGGCTGGACACTAGAACAAAACCACATGCTAGATTTAAGGTATATTTTGATCTGTTAGAAGAGACTGTATCCTGAAATTTTAAAGAAAGAAAAACTTATATGTATACAAAAAATAAGGTTAAATACAATGAAGTGATAAAATATAGCTGTAACAATGAAAATTTAAAAAGATTTTTAAAAAGGTATTGACCAGCTAAAATAGTTAAAAAAAAAAGGTTAAAATGGGAAAGAGGAAAAATTTAAAAAAATAGAATAAGAAAAAAATAAATTAACTCTGAAAGACTAAAGAATCATGGGGGGGAAAAGCCATGAATTCTATGTGATGCATTCCGCTAGCTCTGAAGTTCCACAATTCTCATTGATCAGTCAACTTAGTCTTGGCTGGATGTTCTTGCTGATCTTCTGGGGGAGGGGCCTGTTGTATTGATTCTCAAGTGTCTTTGCCCAAGGCAGAACTTCCCTGCCCTTGCCAGGGGCCAGGCTAAGCAATCTGCTCAGGTTTGCTCTTGGGACCTTTGTTCCCAAACGCTTTTCACTTTCTGTACAGCTTTGGAGGCCAGGAATGAAGATGGTGGCCTCCCAGTCTCCAGCCCGGAGGAGCTGAAAGCTCAGGCCCCACTCCTCAGTGCGTGGTCAGAGAAAAGCGGTCAGTCATGCCTGCCTCCCTGGTCTCCAGTTGTGCTCTGTGCTCACCTGGCCTGTGACCCAGCGGCTCTGTCTCTCATGCTTGGCCCCCATTTGGAGTCTCCAAACCTAGCAGATTCCTGAAGTGTGCTTCTGTGCTGTTCCTCCAGGTGGAGGAAGGAGGGGGTCTCCCTGGATCTGCCACCTGTGGGGTCCCTGCTGGAAGAGCAGTGGCCAGACCTAGACTGCACCTCAAATCACAGTTTAAGGTAACCTCAAGCTGAGAGCCCCCTCCTCAGCTCTGTCCCTGCATCTGACTTCCCCACCCAGATATCTGGGAGCTCTGCCACACTCAAGCACCCTGGGTCCTTCTGTGACCCCTGCAGGTCCTGAGACCACACTGTCCCAGCAAGGGTTCCACCCCTCACTTTGCCTCTGGGGTGATGTCCCTTCGTGGAGCTGACTTCTAAAAGTTCTAATTTTGTGCTGCGCTGCTCTACTGCTGCCAGGAGCTGGCCCCTCCTGCCACGGGCTGTCTTCCCAAATGTCGCCTCCAATTGACTTCTCTGCGCGGCCGACCTTCAAGAAAGTGTTCGCTTTTCTTTTCTCTGAATTGCTGCTCTTCTTCTCTTCCATCTCCTGTTGAATATGTAGGTGGTAAGAATTGTTTGATAACTATCTAGCTGAATTCTTCAGACCTGACAATATTTAGGTCTCCTACTCCTCTGCCGTCTTGCTCCTCCTCTCTATCACATTTTTAATTTTTAATTATGGAATTTGTGCCTACAGTTTTTATTTCTAAATTTTTCAGGTCAAGTATATCAAACTTTATCCTTATTACATTTAGATTTGAGTCCTATGAAAGTGTTGTCTACTTATAGGCCTAGAGGAATTCATCTCTATTTTGTTTTATTACTTAATAATATTCTTACCCTTAAATCTCTGACCCATTTGAATTTGTACTGGCATATGGAGTGAAGAATGGATCCAATTTTACTTTCTTCCATATAGTTCACAAATTATTCCAGTAGCGCTTTGTAAGCTTACTTTGCCAGCTCATTTGATATGCTGAATTTGAATTAATGAAAAAGTTCAATTATATAAATTAAGTTATTAAATGCTGAATTTCCATATGTAATTAGGTCTAGTTCTAAATTTTTTTATTTGTCCCATTTGTCTTCTTGTCTATTTATATACCAGTAAAACATCTAACATTATTACAGGTTAAATAAATGTTGTATCAAATTCATCCCTCCTTATTCTATTTCCTATGTTTTTCATAGTTTCCCCAGTAGAGCTTTATAATCAACATACTTTGAGGAAAATAAAAACCTGACGGCATTTAATTTGAGCTCATTAAATATAAAAATTAAGTTAAAGAGGATTGACAACTTTATGATGTTGGCTGTCCCTGGCCAAGAATATGGAAAATCTTTCTATTTGCTTAACTCAACTTTTGTGTCTTTCAGGAACATTTAAATTTTTCCTCTGTGGATTTTGCTGAGGTATTATTGTTACCATGGTGATTATCATTATTGCTCTTATAAATGAACTTTTCCCTTCCATTGTGTCTTTCAAATAGGATTTTTGCCTATATGTCCATCATTTTACTTGTAACATTTCCTAATGTGTTTCATTTGGGTATGTCTCAGGGATGCAATGAGTTTGCTTTGTTAGCCAATCTGATAATATTGTATACACGTGTTAAGCCTATTTACATTCACTGATGTGCTTCACCTCAGTGTGTCACATTTTATATGGTGTGATGTGATATGATGTGATGTGTGGGTATATATTTATAGTACCTAACAGTGGACTTTGCTTGCTTTTGCTCATTCTGTACTTTTTTTTTCTTTGCTTTCCTCCCCTCCTGCCTTATCTTTTGGCATTTAGAAAGGTCTAGAATTTTGGTCTAATAGCTATCCTTAGGTGAACACCCTTTTAAAATACACTTAAGGTCTTCTGGGTAGTGTCTAATACTTCCCTTTTAGGAACGCTATTGAAATTAGCTAGCAGTCTTCCCCTTCCCATCCTTATGCCATAGCATCTATTGTAATTTGATGCTAAAGTGATGTCATTTTCCTTCAGTTCATACTTAGAGGGCAGTCACAGAGCTTCATCTCCTTTATTTATGCTCTTTCCTTCTCTCTTTCCATTTTGATAGGGTTTTCCTGAAAATACCACCAAGGAAAATGATACCATCTTTACTCCTACCTCATTCTACCCCTTCCTTGCACAGAACCTGGAGAACTATGTGGGTTTGGGAATCAGAACACATTTTGATAAATGAAAGAGAATCACTGTGGTTTTCTGTCTTAGTAACATTACCTTTTTATCATGGAACATTCTGAAGACATTTTTGACACTTGGAATGTTTTATAAATGGAGTTATAATTGCCACTGAGGAGAGCGGTAGGCCTCTGTCCATCAGCTCCCTAGAGGAAGACAGAGAGGAGATCATTTTTATTTTATCCATGAGTCTGGTCACTAGGACACTGGGGTCCATGCAAACATTCTATGCTCATGTTTCACAGCAGAGCTTCAGTGCCATGTATACTCAGGAGACACTGAAAATACATCTAATGGACTTAACATTGCAAATTAGTATAGACTTGAAGAGTCCTTCTCCAAGGACAGCCCTTCCCCCCAATATTCAGAACAACCCATGTCCTCAAGCATATGAGGAAGGAAAGGTACTCCCTTCAACTTTACTAAATTAAATTTCCCATTATTAACATAGCCACCTGAAAATAGCTACAAAAAATGGATTTTTTTTATGTTACTAATTTTTTTTTTCCATTGTTCCAAGATTCATTCCCCATTCCCAACACCCAGTGCTCCATGCTTTAGGTGTCCCCAGTACCCACCACCAGGCTCTCCCATCCCCCCACCCCCCCTCCCTCCAAGTCGCTCAGTTTGTTTCTGTGTCCAAAGTCTCTGTTGTTTCGTCTCCCTCCCTGGATTACCCTAGTTCCCATTTCCTTTCCTTCTCCCACTGTCCTCCAGGTTACCCCTCATGCACCGCAAGTAAGTGAGACCATGTGATACTTGACCTTCTCTTCCTGGCTTATTTCACTAGTCCAGTCCATGCTGCTACAAAAGTTGGATATTCGTCCTTTCTGATGCAGGCGTAGTATTCCATTGTATATATGGACCACATCTTCACACGCACAAGGGCACCCACACGCTTGGGGACACCCACACGCCGGGGGGCGCCCACACGCACGGGGGGAGCCCACACGCACGGGGGGAGCCCACACGCTCGGGGGCGCCCACACGCACGGGGGGACGCTCACGTTCGGGGGCTGCCCACACGCCCGGGGGAGCCCACACGCCGGGGGGAGCCCGCACGCACGGGGGCTGCCCGCACGCACGGGGGCTGCCCGCACGCACGGGGGCTGCCCGCACGCACGGAGGGACGCTCACGTTCGGGGGCTGCCCGCACGCACGG
>PITA01012623.1:0-61110 GCA_004023965.1 Spilogale gracilis
CGCCCGGGCCCCCTAGCCTCCTGTCCCCGCGCCGTCCTCCCTGCAGGCGCCTGGGCCCTGAGCTGCTGTCACCCCCATCGCCCCACAGAGCACGTGCCCTCGGAGCTGTGGGAGCCCTTCTACACCGACCAGTACGCGCAGGAGCACGTGAAGCCCCCCGTGACGCGGCTGCTGCTCTCGGCCGAACTCTACTGCCGGGCCTGGCGCCAGGCGCTGCCGCAGCTCGAGACCCCCCCCAGCCCCTCGGCGCTGCTGGCCTTGCTGGCGCGGAGGGGCACAGTGCCCGCGCTGCCGGAGCGCCCCGTGCAGGAGGCTGACCTGAGGCACCAGCCTATCGTCATGGTAGGCCCCGCCCCGGCCTCCAGGCCCCGCCCCCAGCTTCTCCCTGAAGGCTCCTCCCACCAGGCCTAGCTCCTCCCCAGAGGCCCTGCTAGGCCCTTGGAGACCAGCTTTATGGCCTACCAGGAGTGCTTCTTCCAGGACCTCTGTCCTGGCTCCTTCTCTGAAGCCCCACCCACTAACCCTGGCCCTTCCCCAAAGCCCCTCCTACTTCAAGCCCCGCCCCTCGCCCGTCCCCCAACCTTGAGGGTCTTTCTCCTCGCCCATCCTTTGCCCTGGTCTCACCCCTCAGCCCTTGCCTCCTCAGGGAGCCCACCTGGCTGTCATTGATGCCCTCATGGTTGCCTTCGCCTTCGAGTGGACAAAGACACTGCCGGGTCCTTTGGCCCTGGCCAGCTTGGAGCACAAGCTCCTTTTCTGGGTGGACACGGTAGGTGGGGTTAGGCTGGCATGGGCTGGGGGCCAGGATCTCCTGGCGGCTGGAGCTCTGACCCCTCCCTGCTCCCCAGACCATCCGGCGGCTGCAGGAGAAGACGGAGCAGGAAGCTGCCCAGAGGGCCTCGCCTGTGACCCCTGCAGATGGGGTGGCCCCCGCACAGCCTTCGGTGAGGCCAGGGCGATGGACGGATGGGCGGACGGACGCAAGGACAGTTGGAGGGCTGGGTGGGCAGGGAAGGGCTGCACCTGGAAGCCGTTCCTGTGCAGGGTTGGGGGGAGGCTTGAGGTGACTCTCTCTCTCTCTCTCTGCCCTCTCCCCTGTGCCTCTTCTGCTCTCCCCTCTGCCTCTCTGGCCTCAGTGCCCCACACGCTGGTACTGGAAGCTGGTTCCTGTAAGTGGGGCTGTTTCTCTTCCCTGTCTGCCTGCCTTGCTTGGTGCTCTGTCTCTCTGTGTATGCCTGCCTGTCTGCTCCCTCTCCTACTTCTTCCCAGCTGTGAGCAAAAGACTTGGGACCCTGGCCCTAGGGGATCAGAGAGAAGTCCTCTGTAGATGAGAAGAAAGGAGTCTCTGCCATTAGCTGCCCGGGCAGACCCCTCCCCAGTTACCGTTGGGGGTTGGACCTCCCCTCCCAGTAATCGAGAGGGCAGAGCTCCTCGGCTTGCCCATCTTAGCTGAGCTGGGAGACTTCCGGCACCTCTGAAGGGAGGACCCTGGCCCATCAGACATATGGATCCTGACCCCACTGGCAGGGCACATGGAGAAAGACCCCTTTAGTCAAGAGGAAGACCCCCCAAATCCGGAAGACGGTGGAAGAACCTTCCCAAGACCCCAGTTTCCCCAAGGACAAGTCCCAGCTTTGGTGGGAGGGGGTTTCCATCCCTGAAGCACAACAAGGGGCAGTTGACCTCTGTAAGTGGAAGGCTTTGGGCTGGACAGGGTCCCTCCCTTTGCTCACTCTGGGGCTCCCTTCCACTCTCAGGCCTGGGTTGGGGGTTCCTCTTCTGCGTCTCTGCTTCCTCTGCATCCCCTCCCCAAGCTGGGGCCTGGGTCTTTTGTTGGGGGGGAGATTCCCTGCATGGGAGGCTGCTCTGTGGGGTCCCTCCAGGCTGGGAGGAGCTGGGGTCCCCAAAGCCGGCCAGAGCGTAGTCAGAGCTGGATGGCCAGGGCTCATGACAGGGTCAGGGCTATCTCCCCCTCCCCTGGAGGTGAGCTTGGGGGCCCAGCAAGTCAGCATCCCTCCCGCCCCGCTGACAGCTGCTCCTCTCCCCCCAGCACGCAATTGCCTTCTGTTTGAAGGAGTCGGGGAGCAAACCCCCCATGGTAATGTATCCCCCGCCCCGGGGCCCCAGGAGTCCTGCCCCAGCCCTTGCTGCTGGCCTGGCTGCTCGCAGACACTTCCTTTGCCTCTTGCTGCTGCCCTTTCCCGCGCTCCAGGCTGGCCCCACTCTGGCTCTGGGACCCCCAGCTTCACGCCCCCTCATGGCGGAAACCCCAGGCCTCCCCACCCAGCCTGCATGACCACTGACTTGGGGCCAGCCTGACCCTCAGACCTAACCTGGCTCCCACCCACAGATCCGATACCGCAAGGACCGAGCTGTGGCTCGACGCGCCCCCTGCTTTCCAAATGTGACCACCCTCCAGGATCTGGCAAGTGGGGCTGCACTGGCTGCCACAATCCACTGCTATTGTCCCCAGCTCTTGAGACTCGAGGGTGAGTGTGTGGGCTTGGGCCACACTTGTCACTGGGAGTTTGGCGCCTGCACCTGCCCCAGAATGGGGCAGTAATTATGAGTGCAGCTTCCAGAACTGGTGGACCGGGGCTTGCAGACTTCGCCCCCCCCAATTAGCTGTGTGACCTTGCACAAGTGTCTAAACTTCTCTGTGCTTGATGTAATTCATTCCTGCAGCAACTATTACTATTTATAGAATGCCAGATCCCATTTGAGATGCCCGAGAGCCAGTGAGAACGGTAGAGATGTGCTCCTGACCTCAGGGAGCTCACATCTTAGTTGGGAGAGAAAGACAATAAGTTCATCCAGAAGAACATTCGGGATGTTAGGTGCTCCATGGGGGGCTGGGTGTTCAGGAAAAGCTTTTTTGAGTTCAGTTCTTGGGGAACTAATTCTCCAGGTGGTTGGGAACAGAATGCGGAGGTCCAAGGAACAGCCTATCCTAGTACCCACTTTGTGAAGGGCACCTAGCACGAGGAGGCCCTTGCTTCCCCCAGGGCCCCATCCTCCTTCCCATAGAGCTGGGGACCCAGGTCTCCTGTCCCTACAGAGGTGTGCCTCAAGGACCCCATGTCTGTGGCGGACAGCCTGTATAACCTCCAGCTGGTACAGGATTTCTGTGCCTCTCGCCTTCCTCGTGGCTGCCCGCTCTCCCTCGAGGACCTGCTCTATGTCCCACCGCCCCTCAAGGTAAGGTCATCTGGAGGCCTTGTGGGCCAAGGTGGGCACCCAGGGCCGAGGCTCCCAGGGGCCGACCCTGCCTTCTGCCTCCAGATCAACCTGGTGGTGCTGCTTGCCGAGATGTTCCTGTGCTTTGAGGTGCTGAAACCTGATTTCGTGCAGGCCAAGGACCTGCCTGATGGTCACGGTGAGGCCTGGCCCCGGGTGTGGGGCGGGGTAGGGAGGCCAATCCCTGCCTGACCGTGCTCTCTCTGCTGCAGCGGACTCCCCCCGGGCCACGGAGGCCTCCCCGGCTCAGAACAGCAGTGGCTGCAGGTACAGTTTCCCTGTGGGGTGAGTCTCCATGGCCGTTGTGGGCTCTCCCCCTCACTGGGTGCTACACCTGGGCTAGGGGATGCTTTGTGCTCCGCTTGGGGGAAGTGATCCCCTTCTTGTGGCGAGGTGGGGGTAGAGGTCCCTCGGCTGACCTGCGTCTCTTGGCAGTTCTCCTGTCTTCAACTTCCGCCATCCGCTCCTGTCACCCGGTGGCCCCCAGTCCCCACTCCGGGGATCCACAGGTGAGGACGGGGTACAGCTGGTCATTGGAGACCCAAACACGGCCTCAGCAGACTTCATGTCTCCTGATCTGTCCGCCAGATCCCTTTGACACCTGAATGACCCCATGGTGACCCTGACCCCCACAGTGGCCCCAGTTATCTGTCCACATAATGCCCCATCAGTGACACCCTCTAGCAGACCCCACCCAGGGTCCCCAGCGACTCCATAGTGACCACTTACCACCCCTCCCCAGGCTCACTAAAGTCCTCCCCGTCCATGTCCCACATGGAGGCCCTCGGCAAGGCTTGGAACCGTCAACTCAGGTGGGTGCATCTCAGGGGCCTGGCCGGTGGAGCAGGCTGGGCAGGGGTGGGGCTGGGGCTTGTCCCAGGGGCTGACCCCTCCCTCCTGCCGCCCAGCCGTCCCCTTTCCCAGGCAGTGTCGTTCAGCACTCCCTTTGGCCTGGACAGCGACGTGGATGTCGTCATGGGAGACCCCGTCCTACTGCGCTCCGTCAGCTCAGACAGCTTGGGCCCCCCACGCCCTGTGCCAGTCCGGACCCCCGTCCAGCCACCCCCAGAGCCTGGTGACCTGCCTACTATCGAGGAGGCCCTGCAGATCATCCACAGTGCCGAGCCCCGGCTGCTCCCAGATGGGGCTGCCGATGGCAGCTTCTACCTCCACTCCCCTGAGGGGTCCTCCAAACTGCCACTGGCTTCCTCCTACCCACTCGAGGGGGCCTCAAAGCCACTGCCTGATGGGCCCACCAAAGCACCCACCTACGTGCCCCACCCTGAGGGCCCCTTGAAACCATCTCCCTGCCCGGCAGGGGAGGTGTCAAAACCGCTGGCCCTATCTGAGGGCTCCCCAAAGGCAGCAGCTTCGTCCCCAGCGGCCAGCAACTCCGAGGTCAAGATGACCAGCTTTGCTGAACGCAAGAAGCAGCTGGTCAAGGCTGAGGCCGAGGCAGGGTCCCCGGCGGCCACCCCCACAGCACCAGAGGCCCTGAGCTCAGAGATGAGTGAGCTGGGGGCCCGGCTGGAGGAGAAACGGAGGGCCATCGAGGCTCAGAAGCGACGGATTGAGGCCATCTTTGCCAAGCACCGCCAGCGACTGGGCAAGAGTGCTTTCCTGCAGGTGCAGCCACGGGAGGCTGGAGGGGAGGCAGAGGCGGAGCCGGGCCCGGTGCCCGATGGGGAGCGGCCAGCGGGTGAGGGCCAGGGTGATCCATCCCCACGGCCCAAGGCAGTGACCTTCTCACCCGAACTGGGCCCAGTGCCCCCTGAGGGGCTGGGGGACTATAACCGAGCGGTCAGCAAGCTAAGTGCCGCACTGAGCTCACTGCAACGGGACATGCAGAGGCTCACGGACCAGCAGCAGCGGCTTCTGGCCCCACCTGAGGCCCAGGGGCCTGCTCCGCCACCTGCTGCGTGGGTCATCCCTGGTCCCACAGTGGGTCCCAAAGCTGCCTCTCCCAGCCCTGCTCGGCGTGCCCCAGCTGCCCGGCGCAGCCCCGGGCCCGGCCCCAGCCCAACACCCCGAAGCCCGAAACATGCACGGCCAGCGGAGCTGCGGCTAGCACCCCTGACAAGAGTGCTCACTCCTCCCCACGATGTAGACAGCCTCCCCCACCTGCGCAAGTTCTCGCCAAGTCAGGTGCCGGTGCAGACACGCTCCTCTATCCTCCTGGCGGAGGGGTCACCTGCAGAGGAGCCTGCGGCCCGGCCTGGCCTCATCGAGATCCCACTGCGCAGCCTGGAAGAGCCCACAGCCGAGGATGAGGGAGATGGGAGCCCCCCTGGTGCCGAGGATTCCTTAGAGGAAGAGGCATCTTCAGAGGGAGAGCCCCGGGCCGGGCTGGGATTCTTCTATAAGGTGAGAGTCACCTAAGCAGATGGGGGAAGGGACCAGGTGGATGGTGGTCAGGAAGGGGGGACACTGGTGGATAAATGGAGAGGTGGATAGCCAGGTGGGAGTGGGCAGAGAGACACGGTGTGTGTGGCCAGATGGATGGATAGATGGGTGGGTGGAGAGAGGGACAGGGGTGGGCAGATGGTTGGATGGCTGTGTGACAGACAGATGGACAGGAAGAGGTGGTCAAACAGGGCTGGGGTCTTCCATGGCGTCTCCTTCCTCATGTTCTCTCCCAGTCTCCCCACCATGGCCCTGCCAGTTCACCTTTCTACTCTTCCATGTCACTGTTCTCCATCCTCACGGCACCCCGGCCTGGGCCAGTGGTCTCACCTGGATGCCTGCAGTCATGCACTGACACACACACATGCCTTTAACACACACACAGGCGCGCACACACACACCCTTCCTCTCCCCCATCCCTGGCCATATTCAACAGGGCAACCGTAGATATTTTTTTTTTAAAGATTTTATTTATTTGACAGAGATCACAAGTAGGCAGAGAGGTAGGCAGAGAGAGGAGGAAGCAGGCTCCCTGCTGAGGAGAGAGCCTGATGCGGGCCTCGATCCCAGGACCCTGAGATCATGACCTGAGCCGAAGGCAGAGGCTTTAACCCACTGAGCCACCCAGGCGCCTGATAGATATATTTTTTTTAATGTAAACTGGACCTTGTCAGTCCCCAACTTAAACACTTTTGCAGCTCACCTTGCTCTTAGAATAAAAAAAGTCCTTCCACGGCCTTGGACCCGTCTCCACCCACCTCCCTCCACCTCCCAGCCCTGCCCACCTCCCTGGTGTCCCTTGTCTGCTAGGCTTGTTCCAACCTCAGGGCTTTTGCATTTGCTGTTTGCTTTGCCAGGAATATTCTGTTCCCCTTCCGTCCCTCCCCAGTGAAGTCCCTATCCTGCTCTGGGTTGCCACCTCCAGGAAGCCTTCCTTAGTGCCCCAGGCTATGCTAGGTCCGTCCCCACACTGTAGACAGATAGCTTTCTGAGGTATCGAGTTGCCTTCCCCACTGGGTTAGGCGCTTGGTGTGAAGATGACCCAGTCTGGCTGGGTCCCCATTTTGCCCCAGCACAGGACCCTGCATAAAGCAGGAACCTTCCAGGTGCCTTCAGACCAACTACACAAGGGAAAGGAGGAGTACATGCTTAGCAGGCGGGGGTCAACAGAAGTACTAGGGGTGGGACAGCCCGCTGGACTCAGTGCCTGCCCCCAGGGTGAAGACAAGCCGGAGGACGAAATGGCCCAAAAGCGGGCCAGCCTGCTGGAACGGCAGCAACGGCGGGCAGAGGAGGCGCGGCGGCGAAAACAATGGCAGGAGGCCGAGAAGGAGCAGCGGAAGGAAGAGGCCGCTCGGTGAGGCTGGGGGCTGCCTGGCACCCTTGCCACCAGCGAACCTCTGACCTGTCTGACTGCTCGATAACTCTTGATCTGCAGGCTGGCCCAGGAGGAGGCGACCGTGGCCCCCCCAGCCCCCGCAGCAGCCCCAGTGCCTGCGGGGAGGGCCCCAGCTGAGGAAGAGGTGGGCCCCAGGAGGGGGGACTTCACTCGGCTGGAGTATGAGCGCAGGGCCCAGCTGAAGCTGATGGATGACCTCGACAAAGTACTGCGGCCGCGGGCTGCAGGGACCGGGGGGCCAGGCCGGGGCGGGCGCAGGGCTCCCCGGCCGCGCTCGGGTTGCTGTGATGACTCGGCCCTGGCACGAAGCCCTGCCCGTGGCTTGCTGGGTAAGGGCCCTGTAGGGCTGGGGCGTCGGGGATGGTGCCTGCCAAGTGCATTTATCCAGGGCTCACTGAGACACCCCCCCCCCCATGAGGACGTGGGACGAAAGGGGTCTTGCGGGGTTGCCCATGCCTGTTCGACTTCCAGAGGGATGTGAGGGCTACAGTGGGAGGCCTGCCCACAGCTTAAGGGATGCGAGGCCCTCTCAGGGATGTTTGGGATCAAGAGCTTTTGGGGGTATGTTGGGGAGATTACAGCTTCCCCCCAGCCTGCTGGGCACAGTCCCCTGCCCCATGGGCGGGGGGAGGTCCATCTCGGAGTACACAGGATGAGGGACTCAGGTGGGGGTGACCCCATGTTCCCTCCACCCCACCAGGCCCTATGGAGGCAAGGGGATTGTGGGTAGGGATGACCCCCTGCCCTTTTCGCCCAGGCTCCCGGCTCAGCAAAGTCTACTCTCAGTCCACCCTGTCACTGTCCACTGTGGCCAACGAAGCTCCCAATAACCTTGGCGTGAAGAGGCCCACATCCCGGTGAGTTTGACCCTGGCAGGTGGGCGTGCACGTTCCGGGAGCCCCCTCAGTCCGTGTGCGTCCCAAAGGGATGAGGATGCCATCCTGTGTGTGTGCATGAGGGGGGCTGTTGATGGGTCTCAAGCGCGTGCCTGTGCACCCGAGCTGGGGTGTGGGCATCGCGGCTGGTGCACATGCGCGCACGTCGCCCGCTCCACAGGGTTGCGGGTCCCTCTGCTTCTGGGGAGGCTTCTCCTACCGCTGACTGCATCCCTGTCCCTTCCTGTCTGCCCTCAGAGCTCCGTCCCCGTCCGGCCTCATGTCCCCCAGCCGCCTGCCTGGCAGCCGTGAGCGCGACTGGGAGAATGGCAGCAATGCCTCGTCCCCGGCGTCGGTGCCTGAGTACACAGGTAAGCAGGGCCGGAGCTGGTGAGGCCCGGGCCATGCCTCTCTCCCCTCGCCCCGCCACAGCCCCACTGACCGCCCTGCCCCCTAGGTCCACGGCTATACAAAGAGCCCAGCGCCAAGTCCAACAAGTTCATCATCCACAATGCCCTGTCTCACTGCTGCTTGGCGGGCAAAGTGAACGAACCGCAGAAGAACCGCATTCTCGAGGTGAGCCCGCACCTGGGGCTGGGGAGAGGGCATTGGAGGGGGATTGGGGGCCCTGCCCACGGGCCAACTGCTTCTGTCACCCCACCAGGAAATTGAGAAGAGCAAGGCCAACCACTTCCTGATCCTCTTCCGTGACTCGAGCTGCCAGTTCCGGGCCCTCTATACGCTGTCCGGGGAGACAGAGGAGCTGACACGCCTGGCGGGCTATGGCCCCCGCACGGTCACACCCGCCATGGTCGAGGGCATCTACAAGTACAACTCAGACCGCAAGCGCTTTACCCAGATCCCTGCCAAGACCATGTCCATGAGTGTAGACGCCTTCACCATCCAGGGCCACCTCTGGCAGAGCAAGAAGCCCACAACGCCTAAGAAGGGCAGCAGCACCCCCAAGTAGCCTCGTCCCGGTGGTATAGGGGCGGAACCCCGCCTTGCCCTCCCAGAGGACAGCCTGGAGGACAATCAGTTGGTATTCCTGGGTCTCATCGTCTCCAACCTTGTCTGGGGAGGGCTGGAGTCCCTACCCCCTAACTTCTGTCCTGTCCTGCTGTGGGGGCTGAGCTGGGAGGTTCAGGGACTCAGGGCTCAGCTCAGTCCCCTGTCTGTCCTCCTACCTTCTTGAATAAAATAATTTAGAAAGAGTTTGAATGTTGGCCCTGAGGCTGGTTGGGGCACCTGGTGACAGCTCTGAGAGTTTTCCTTTTTTCTCGAGAGCCCTGATGCAGCTCCTGACAAGGCCCGTCATGGCCACTCCCTGGCCACCTCTACCCTGGCCTCCCCACCCGCCACTTGCTCCACTTTTCACCTTGTATGATGTTACTGGTGTCTCCTGGCAGGTGGCTGCGGCCAGCTGCTAAGCTTGATCTTCTCTCCGCCCGCCACCTGCCTCCGTTTCCCGGCTCGGTTACCACCACGACAAAGGATTCCCACGTTTCTCTCCCACAAGCTCCACATCCAAGGGTCTGGGTCCGTCCTTGGCATGGCCATGGACATCTCAGCTGCAGGCCCTACCCTGTGAGCTTGAGCCGGCCTGAGTTCCCGGTCTCCCTATGGCTCAGGCACGGGACCAGCTCCCCTCCCCCTACCGCTGATGCTTAATGGCCTCTTTGGTCCCACTTGCTTCTCTCCATCTCCATGACCACCCCCTCCCATTATAAGCCAATCCCTCACAGCCCACATGGCCTGTTCAGGACACAAATCTGATTATGTCCCTCAATGCTTAAAATCCCTTAATAGTTTAGAGCCCACTAATGGCTTCCCAGAGTTTAGGCCTAAGGACCACGCCCCAGCCCTGGCCCTGCCCCTGCCCCGGCCCAGGGCTGAGGACTACTCTTGGCTGCTGTCCACAGCAGGAAGTACCTTGCTAAGCTCGCTGACCTGCCTTCTCCTGAGAGGTCAGCGCCCTGGCTCAGGAAGAAACAGTTTGGAGAGGGGAAGCTGAGTATTGCCACCTGCCAACGTGGGGACGGGCTGGCAAGACCTGGGCAGTTGGGGGGAGGGAGGGGAGGCCCTCAAGGAGGCCTCAGGCGGCAGAGACTGGGCTCGGAGTCCAGAACTGGCTCTGCAGGGGAAGGTGGGGCGTGTGCCCTGGCCTGGAGCCCAGCTGCCCCACCTCCTGCACCAGCCAATCTGGGGGCTGGGGGCCGGCGAAGCCGGGGGTGGGGGTGGGTGGGACTGGGCCCAGGGCCCGAGCACCAGTGAGCAGGAAGTCCGTACGGGCACCCGGGCGGCAGGAAGGAGGCTCAGACCACGACATACAAACACAGGCTATATTGGGGGAAGATGGGTGGGGGGCAAGGCTGGGGTCAGTCCTCCTTCAGGCTCCCAAACACGGCGGCAGGCACGCTCTGCTGCTCCAGCCGCACCTCTGGGGAAAGGGGGAGGCAGGGAGGTCACGGTCACTCCAGGAGGGGGTCCTGCCCCCGCCGCCAAACTGCCCTGCCTGTCGGGCCAGCCCCTTACCGTTGGGCTCCAGGTCCATCTCGTCCTCGTCCTCGTCCTCACCCAGCTCAATCTCCTCCGGGTTGGCTTGCTGCGCCAACTCGGCCAGCTCCTCCCGGGAGGCGTCGCTCCTGGAGGCAGGGAGGGATCAGACGGGTGAGGGCCACACCGCCCCCTCCTGCAGAAGAGTTGGCTCACACCCACTGCCCCACCCTTACCTCACGAACAGAATCTTGCTCTGGGCCCGCGAGGGCTGGTCCCGCTCGGCCTCGGCCGCCAGCTGCTCTGCCCGCTGCTCTAGGAGCTTCATGTCATCCATGCCGCTCTGCCCCGGGGCCAGGTCAGACACTGGGGGGCGGCACACGGTCCGACAGCATGAGCGGGTCCTGCCCGCCCCACAGCCATGCCAGCCCCCACCGCAGCCCACGGGCCCACCTTGCTCTGGGTGCTACTGGGTGCCCCAAGCTGAGGACCCAGCCCTCAAGGAGTTCCCAGTCTCCGGTGGGGGAGGTGGCCCCCGAAGCTCCCAGGCCAGGCAGGGGGCAGAGGCCAGGCTGAGAGGGCCTGCCCAGGGTGAGGGGGAGCCACAGCCGCTCACCGGTGCCCGTGGCGCTGCCCGACACCTTCAGCATCTGCGAGGCCATGAAGTTGACCTGAGTGTTGTATGTGGCCTGCACGCTGCGGCGGATGCGCAGCATCTCCCGGATGGTGTCCTCGTTGCCGTGCCGGACCTCAAAGTCCTTCCACGTCTGCCAGAAAGCCCCAGTGGTCTAGGCGGGTGGAGGGCGGCAGGTGTGTGAGCTGGCTGGCTGGGCTGTAGACCCCCCCCACGCCGCCCACTGCGCGCCCACCAGGCTCTCCCCCTACCCGGGGGTCACAGATCTGGGAGCAGAAGCTGTAGATGGCGCGCGCCCGGTCGATCTCGCCGAGCCGGCACTCCATGTCCGCGAACCGCAGGCACATTTCCCGAGCGTGCTCGTCCGACAGCACCTGCCAGGTGCATGGGGTGGGTGTCAGCGGGCTCCCCGCACCCTGGGCCGGCCTCCAGCAGCCCCCCAGGCTCCCCACCCGCCCCCACAGGGCACCTCGATGGCCTTCTGGTAAATGCCGCGGGTGTGGGTGACGCCGTAGATCTCGGCCGCGCGCTTGATGTAGATGTTGAACATGTCGTACTGCTGCGCGGGCTCCACGGCCCTGGTGGCGCGCTCATACACGGCCATGGCGTGCCGGGCCAGGCCCCACTCCTCCTCCAGCTGTGCGTACAGCAGGTACAGCGCTGCGACGGGAGGAAGCGCGTCAGGGGCCAGGGCCCGGCATGGGGCGCCTGGCCCCTCCGCAGCCCTGCGCAGGCCCACCCGCCTCACTCTTGGCGTATTTGGGAGGGCAGCCGTCCAGCGCCTGTTCGAAGAGGTCCCGCGCGCGCTCCAGCTTGCGGCCCCCATAGCGGGCGATGAATTTGGTCAGGTAGGTGCTCCAGATGTCGGACACGTTGGGCCACTTGAACAGCGAGATGCCGCGCTCATACGCCTGCCCCGAGAGAGGACGTCGTGTGTGGAAATGCAGGGCGAGAGCACCTGGCCCCCTGGCTGCCGGGAGCCTGTCCCTGACTCCCTTGGGCTGAGCAGCCACCCCTCCCTACAATCACGACACAGTCAAAAGGCCCCGTATGCCTCCCTCAACAGACTGCAAAGCCCCACTGACAGGCCAGGGCTAGGATTCACCAAATCACCAGGAGGTAACGTGATGGGCAGGGGAGCTGGGGCGGGGGGACCCTCAGCTCTACAGACACTGGAGCCCAGAGCCCTGCGAGGGGGCAGGGCCATGTGCCGTGTACAACCTCCCCAGCTGTGTCCTGTCTCCATAACCCAAACCTGCCACTGAGCCAGGCGGGACCTTACAACGTGGACACGTCAGACCCACGACCCAGGGCCTGGGCTGTAGAGCAGGAACAGCCCAGCCCGCACATGCCCACACCAACCCCTGTACCCCATAAACACAGAAGCAGGACTCAGGGCCTGTTAAGGGGTGAACTGTGTCCCCCCAGACCCCAATGAAGTCATAACCCCAGGGCCTCAGAACAGAACTACGCTTCATGGTGAGGTCTTTATAAAGGAAATGAACATGAAGTCACTGCAGTGGGCCCAAATCCAACAACTGGAGTCCTTACGGGGAGATTAAGACCCAAACACACACACAGGGATGACTGCGGGGAGGCCACGGGGAGAAGAGGGCCGCCTGCACGCCAAGGAGACAGGCCTCAGGGGAAACCAGCCCTGCGACACCACGACCTGAGATTTCCAGCATCCAGGACTAAGATGACACGTCTACGTTAAGTTCCCTGGTCTGTGATACCTCGTCAGGACGGCCGGAGGACACTAACACAGTGCCCAAGGCTCTGAAGAGGACACACTGCTGTCTGGGACCCCCAGATCAAACCCCCTCACCTTGAAGCTCTCCTCGAAGTACTTGTGCTCCTCCAGGAACATGGCATAGTTGATGACGATCTGGGGCGTGGCGATGCGCAGGTCCAGGATGCGGTCGTACACGGCCTTGGTGGACTGCGGGTCAGGGGCGGGTCAGAGGATGTCCTGGCGCAGGGTCTGCGGCCCCGTCCCCGCCACAGACGCTTGGCCACGCAGCTCACCTGGAAGGTGCCTAGGCTCTCCTCTAGGTCAGCGAGCATCGACCATACCTTCAGTGACTTGTACACACGGTTCTGCACGGGCTCCGAGCCATCGAAGTACTCAGCTCGGCGGGCGGGCAGCGCGGTGGCCTTCTGCAGGGAGCCAGCAGCAGAGGCGGGGGCTTAGGGATGTCCCGGGTGCGGCCACGAGCGCAGCACACCTCGCCAGCCCACCCCAAACCCGGGCTTGTGTTTACCCGCAGCAACCGCAAAGCCTGGTCATAGTTCTCATGCCGGAGCTCCAGCTCGCCGCACTCGCACCACACGCTGGCCAGGTCGTCCACCTGCTTGAAGCTCACCTTGGTGGCCTTCTCCAGGATGATGCGAGCCTGCCAGGGTGCAGAGAGAGCAGGTTGAGACCCTGCCCACCGCCTCCCCCACCAGGGTGCATAGGTATACACTCGTGCAAATGTGACCCCATCTGTACCTCCCGTGTCCTTTGGCGAAAGACACATCAGTACACACACACACACAAATGGCACCGCACTCACATCGTCCAGCTGCCCGTTGTCCTCATAAAACTTGGCAAATGCGACCCACAGCGTGTGGGGCTTGCCCGTCGCCTTGAAAGGGTCCACTGTCTGCACAGCCTCCGTATACGTGTTGATGATCTGGGCGGGGGGAACTGAGTCAGGTGGGGCAGTCAGGGCCCTGGGAGCGCAGGGTTTGCACGGACGAGGGTGGGACCGCCACGCACCTCCCGGGGGCGGCCCTGGTGCAGGGCCACACGCTTGTGCCACTCATGCACGTGGTGCGGGTTCTGGCGCAGCAAGACACTGTTGAGCAGCAGGGGCCGCCGGCCGATGAGCTGCTCGAAGCGGGCCAGGCGCAGCTCTAGGTCCACGTCATCTGGGCTCCGTGACGAGGGCGGGGAGCAGAAGTGAGGGCCTCGCACAGCCACCCCGCCTCCCCAAGCCCCCACCGAGGGCTCTGGGCTTGGCCCCCCCTGGCCGGAGAAGCAGCCCCCGTCCTGGCTCCTCTCCTAGGTTCCACCCACGCTGGCCACTCGGCCGACTGGCCTTCCCCAATGGCGGCCCCCGACGGACCCGGAGACGCACCTCTCCCGACCCCGCCACTCAGGACCCTCGGAGCCCGGCCAGCCAGCCTGGCCTTCTCTCCCCACCGGCCCAGGACGGCCGCCCGCCAGCTCACCTTCCTCCTCCCGCCCCAGTTCCGACGCCGTCTCCATCTTGGCTGCGATCATGCTCTCCTCAAACTGGGCGTAGCTGTCGAACACCTGGGTGAAGTCGCGCACGGTCATCACGGTCCGGATGGCCTCCTCGTACACATCTCGAGCCTGCGGGCACAGGAAAGCTGAGGGGAAAGTGCTGGCAGGGGGAGGCACGGACGTCCGCCCGCGTGAACACAGGGGAGCCAGCACGGCCCTGGCAGCGGTGCCCAGCCGGGGTCACCCGCTCTGTCAGGCTCAGCCGTGACAGGAGAGCCATGACTGGAGCCGTGCCGTGCCCCCTCCAGAGTGCTCCAGGGCCCCTACTCCTCCCCAGGAAACGGATGGTGACGGTCCCTTGTGCAGAGTGAATGAGGCTTGAGGGAAACGCAAGGTGCCCAACACCCAGTGAGACTTGTGAGGTGACCAAGACCCGTGTCCCCCCCGCCCAGGTCCACGCCACAGGGATCCCAGCCTCGGCTCAGCCATGGAGAGCTCCACTGTTGCTGTGGAGCCCCCCTCATGCCTGCCTGCCCGACCCCACTTCTGAAACTCATCTTGTCCTCGTCACTCCTGCCCCCTCCGCCTGGGCCCCATCTCTCTACCTATCCCTGCCTGGTCATCCCACTGCCCCCACCTGGCCACCGGCCCCAGCAGCCTCCTGGTTGGCCTCCCGCCATCGGCCTCAGTCGGTGGCCGCCCAGGATGTCAAATGCAGAGCTGGTCCTGCCTCTGTCCCACTCACGCTGGGACGGCGGCTCCTCTCTGCAGGGCCCATCCAGCCCCTCCTCGGCCCGCCGAGTTCTCCCTTCCCTCACCAGCCCCCTCTGAGGCCCCAACAACCCCAGGCAGCCCCTCTGGGGACCACTCAGAGCCCCAGGCACTCCCCGACCCCTGGGCGTGCCCCTCTACTGACCAGCAAGTGGACAGGGACACGGACAGGAACGCTAACACCTCGGGAGTGACCCTCACCCCAGGCACCTATGTGCACTGGAGTCCTCACAAGTGAGGGAGCAACTGTCACTTTCATTTTGCAAATGACGCCCAGGCTTAATGGGTCCAAGGCTATCCCGCCAGGAAGAACTCAGGTCTGGCCAACCCCAAGGTGGGCACACTTGCACAAAGAGCACAGCTGCGTGTTTTCTGCTCCCACGCATGCCCACCCGCGTTCCTGGAACGCTACGCGCTGGAGGGACCGCCCCCTCCCCTCGTCAGCTGCTGGGACCGCTCACCTTCTCGAAGTGGCCGCTGCGGATGTAGTAGTCAGCCAGGGAGCACCAGAGCTTGCCCAGCTGGTCTGTGAAGCGGGTGAGGCCCCCGCGGATGATGGCGTCCACATTGAGCGACTGCACCTTGTCTGGGTTCTGGGAGATGAGGTCACAGAGCTCGTGCCACAGCTGCAGGGCCAGGAGGAGAAGTGTCAGCCACGCTCCCCGCGGAGGCGAGCCGCCCTGCCCCGCCGCCATCCCCCCCCACGCCCACCTGGTAGTTGGACTTGCCAGCCTTGGACACGAAGCGCTCGTCGTTGACCACGGTGGCCAGGCGCTGCGCGGCTTCATCCAGCCGGTCGCTGGACTTGAGGTACTCGATGTACTCCTCCGCGCTCTCGGGGCTGAGCTGCGCGGCGGCCCCATCGCAGTCAGGCGGGCCCAGGAGCCACGCCGCGCCACCCCTCCCCCTCGGCGGCTCCAGGTCAGCCATCTACCACTGTCCCCCTCAAACAACAGCCCTGCCGGCCCGGCTCCAGCCACGCGTCCAACCCGGGCCCCACCAGTGCAGCTTCAGCCCTGCACGGCCAGCCTAGGCCCCGGCAATGCAGTCCGGGCCCCGCTGGTCTGGGCCCCACCCCGACTGGTCTGGCTTAGACAACAAAGGAACAGCCTGCACCATCTGGGCCTTGCTTTTTGCCACAAGCCCTCCCCCACCCTCCCCCCGGCCAAAGAGCACTGTGTTAAAAAGTTTCACGAAGTATGACAGTTGCTAGACGTTTAAGAAAGCCACACGCCATCCACACCTAGAAACACTCCCGTAGCCATTCGCTCAGGGTCACCTGTCTGCCCACTGGGACCAAAAAGCCCCACGAACGCGACACTATCCCAGTCACGCTGTCCCAGGACCTGTCTCAACACTGGACATGCGACAAATACTAGCAAATGTGTGGACAATAAACAAATGGCCAACAAAAGCCTGCCTCAGGAAGCCTTTTCCCACCTCCTTGTCAGGTGCCATCCTGCAAGGAGCTAGTGTCCAGGGAGCCAGTTCTGGGGGCCAGTGCCACCCCGCCCAGCTTACCTTGAGGAAGCGCCGATAGCCCCGCACGGCTGTCTCGGGCAGCGGGTGGGAGCGCAGGAAGCGCAGGTACAGCGGCCAGATACGAGAGTGCTGCGTGATGGGCAGCGCCCGGAGGGCTCGGTCAAACGTGCGGCGCGTGTGCGTAACGCGGCCCTGGTCCATCAGGAACTGGCAATAGTCCAGCCACAGACGGGGCATCTGCAGGTGTGGGGCAGAGGTGTGCTGTGAGCCGCGGGCCCCACGGCTCTGCCACAGAAACACCTGCTGTCCTTAGGGCCCAGAATGTTCCAACACTCCTCCGGGACCAAGTCTAGCACAACTGCAAGTCTACCAGGTGGCAGGACTCCGATCCTCCGGCTTCGCCCACTGCTGGGGACTGAGCCCCACCTCTCCCTAGCCCCCCCCCCCCCCCCCCCCCCCCCCCCCCCCCCCCCCCCCGCAAGCCTCCGCCCTCCCCACCTTGTGCATGAACACAAAGGCCCTCTCGTGGCAGTTGTTGACATCTTCGTAGGCAGGGTCAGTCACACAGCGATGCTTCACCTGTGCCCGGCGTGCCTTCAGGTATCGGTACCAGAGTTTGTAGCTGCGGAGGCAAATGATGACCGGTCAGCCTTACAGACCCCTAGAACCCTTCACCCTGCCCCCATGAAGCAACTGCTGGGAGAAGGGGCCTGGGGAAGGATGACAAGTCTCAGCAATGGCAGGGGAAGGTGTGCTGGCCTACTGAGGGCCCGAACAAGCGCCAGAACATCCCCTGGGCCCTCCTGGCCAGTTCTGTTAGGACAGGACTGGGGGCGGGGCTGGAGCGGGTCCCACCTGCAGGGCAGCAGCTTCAGCGCCCGCTCATACAGCTGGTTCAGCCTGGGCTTCGGGGCACCCTGTTTGAACTCAATGTAGCGGAGCCAGCACTTCACGGAGAACTGGTTCCGCATGATCTCCTCCTCATAGGGGAGGTCCTCTTCCTCCTGCGGGAGCCGGGGAAGGGGGAGGAGAGAGACCTGCCCTCAGAGCCTGGTCCCAGGTCCGGGTTTCATTCCTCGGAATTCCAGTGCCCTTCCTTGTGACCCGGTCATCAGACTCCTCAATCACGGTTCTAGGCGGGACTCGAGACTGTCCCCCAGACACCACTCTTTTGGACTTCTGGATCGAGCCGTCCACTCCCTGGCCCAGATCACCAGATTCCTTAGACTCCCTGGTCCAATGCCAGGCCTCGCTCGGACCTGGTCAACAAGCTCTAACTCTGAACAACGTGCCTCTTCCTGAATCCTGGGCCTTCGGCATCTGAGGCTCCCACTAGCCAGAGGGTAGCTCAGCTCTGCCCCAGAACTTGGAAAATGAGTAAGGAAACCTCATTTGAAATGGAATAGGGAAGCCCTGAAGGGGAACTCTCAGGCCCTACCATCTCTTCGTCAATTACAAACACCTCCCCACCCCACCCCCGCCCTACAGCCAAGAGAATCTGGACTACCACTTTCTTCTAATAGGCTTTTCTTCAAAGCAGCCCCTCCCAGCTGACTCCTTGTTCTCTCCAAAGTGACAGTCCTCTCCTTTGTTCTCCAGACTTGCCTTTGGTTTTACCACAGCTTGCATATCCCTATTTAAAATCCCTCCGCCACTCCTAAATAATCCCATTTTGCTGGTAACATAACTAGTAGTTTAACTTTCAGGGTCAACAGTAGCTAGACGTTTACCTCAGGAGAGGTACGGACCCCCACCAAGCCTCACCAACACTAAACACCGAAAACCTGGTGAGGAGGCCAGGCCTCAATAGGAATCCCTCGAGGGTACTGCGGAGACTCAGCTCCATATAGGGAGTACCAAACACAGCAGCTCAGGTGAATTTTTTCATTTCCTAGTGCAATAAAAGTTACACTTATGCTACGCTGTAGTCTATTAAATGTACGACAGCATTATGTCTAAAAACATCTACATATCTCGGCCGGTGGAGGGTCTCGCCTCTATGTTGAGAGCTGACTGATCGGGGTGGGGGCTGCTGAAGGCTGGGGGTATGTGTGGCAACTTCTTCAAAAAAAAAAAAAAAAAAAAAAGGGCAGACAAAATAGTTCGCCACATTAACTGAATCTTCCCTCCACGGATGGTTTCTCTGTAGTACGTGATTTGGTTTGATGGTGTTTTACCCTCAGGAAAGACTTCCTTCCCAACTGGAATCAGTCCTCTCAAACCCTGCTGCTGCTCTGTCAACTGACTTGGTCATATTCTAGAAGCTCGGCTGTCACTTCAACAATCTTCGTGGCATCTTCACCGGCAGATTCCATCTCAAGAAACCCCTCTCTTGCTCATCCATTAGAAGCAACTCCTCCTCCATTCAAATTTTACCATGAGATCTCAGCAATGCAGTCCTATCTTCAGGCTCCACTTCCAGCTCTGGTCTCTTGTGGTTTCCACCACCCCTGCACTTACTTCCCCTGCAGGCTGGAACCCCTCAAAGTGATCCACAGGGGCTGGAACCAACTTCTTTCAAAACCCTGTTGAAGTTGATAATTTGATCTCTTCTCGTGCATCAGAATGCTCTTAATGGCATCTCAAATGCTGAGTCCTTTCCAGAAGATTTTCTATTTGCTTTTCTCAGATATATCAGAGTAACTGCTATCTCTGGCAGCTATAACCCCATGAAATCTATTTCTTAAGCAGTAAGGCTTGATGGGGCGCCTGGGTGGCTCAGTTGGTTAAGCGACTGCCTTCGGCTCAGGTCATGATCCCGGAGTCCCGGGATCGAGCCCCACATCGGGCTCCCTGCTCAGCGGGAAGCCTGCTTCTCCCTCTCCCGCTCCCACTGCTTGTGTTCCCTCTCTAGCTGTGTCTCTCTCTGTGAAATATATAAATAAAATCTTAAGAAAAAAAAACAGTAAGGCTTGAAAATTGAAATTACTCTTTGGTCCGTGCATTACAGAATGGATGTTAAATTAGCAGATATGAAAACAACATTAATCTCATTGTACAGCCCTGGCAGAGCTCTTGGGTGACCAGGTGCGCTGTTAATGAGCAGTCATTTTTGGGAAGGAATCTTTATATTCTTAGCGGTAGGTCTCAACACTGGGGCTCAAAATATTTAGTAAACAGTGTTGCAAACAGATATGCCATCATCCAAGCTTTGCTGTTCCAATTATACAGCACAGAGTAGTTCTAGCTTAATTCTTAAGGGCCCTAGGATTTTTAGAATGGTAAACGAGCACTGGTTTCAACTTAAAGTCATTAGCAGTGTTAGCATCTAACAACAGAGTCGGCCTCTGAACTGTTGAAGCCGCAATGACTTCTCTCTAGCTATGGAAGTCCTAGATGGCATCTTCTCCCAAGGGAAGACTTTTCCATTTATACTGAAAGTCTGTTTGGGACACCTGGGTGGCTTGGTTGGTTAGTCGTCTGACTCTTGATCTCAGGGCTGTGAGAAAATGATAAGATAATTTTTTTTTTATTTTTAAAAGTCCATTTAATGTATTTAGAAGTCTGTTTCATGTATTCACCTTCATTAATTATCTTAACTAAGCTTTCTCAAAAGATTTTGTTTATATGTTTGAGAGAACGAACGGGGGGAGCAGCAGAGGGAGAGGGAGAAGCAGGCTCTCCGCAGAGCAGGGAGCTGGACATGGGGCTTGATCCCAGGACCTGAGGATCATGACCCTAGCCAAAGACAGACATGTAAATCAACTGAGCCACCTAGGCACCCCTTAACTAGATCTTTTTAAGATTTTATCTATTTGAGAGAGAGAGAAAAAGAGAGAGCACAAGCAGGGGGAGGGAGAAGCAGACTCTCCATTGAGCACAGACCCCAATGTGGGACTCAAACCCAGGACCCTGGGATCAGGAGCTGAGCCCAAGGCAGATGCTTAACCAACTGAGCCACCCAAGTGCACCTAGATCTTCTGATGAACTTGCTACAGATCCTACAGTGGCATTTGCTGCTTCATTTTGTACTTCTGTTATGGAGATAGCATCTTTCCTTAAACTTAAACCTCAGGAATCAACCTCTGTTAGCTTCAAACTCATCTCCTGCAGTTTCCTCACCTCCCTCAGCTTTTGTAGAACCAGAGTTAGGTCTTGCTCTGAATCAGACTTTGGGTTAAGGGAATGTTGTGCCTGGTTTGATCTTTCACCCAGACCACTAAAACTTTCTCTGTAACAGCAATAAGGCTGTTTCACTTTTTTATCATTCATGCGTTTACTGGCGTAGCACTTCCAATTTTCTTCAAGAACTTTTTCTTTGCATTCACCACTTGGCTGTTTGGTGCAAGAGGCCCAGCTTTCGGCCTACCTCAGCCTCCAACACGCCTTCCTCATTAAGCTTAATCATTCCTAGCTTTTGACTTCAAGTGAGAGACATGTTAGAAGTCACTGTAAGCTTGTTAACTGGTCTAATTTCAATATTGTTATGTCTCAGGGAGTAGGGAGGCCCAAAGACAGAGGCGGGGAAATAGCCCATAAAACAGTCTGAACACGTACATTTATTAACTTCCCCTTTTATCTGGGCGTGGCTCGTGGTGCCCCAAAACAAAACTAATGGAAAAGTTTGAAATACTGTGCGAATTACCAAAACGTGACACACAGACATGAAATGAGCAAATGCTGTTGGAAACTGGTGCCACGCACCTGCTTGATGTAGGGTTGCCACAAGCCTTCAGTTTGGGGGGGGGGGAGAGAGAAATAAAACAAAGAAAAAAACTCCTGCAATATCTGCGAAGCACAATCAAAGGGCGTATGTCTGTGCTCCAGATACCAAGTGTTGGACTTTTAAGGATCCTACTAGCCATCGCTTGACCAGCTCCATATCTGACTCCAGAGTCCTCTGAATCAGACACCAATCCTTTACTCCAGAAACCACAAGGCTCAGGGCCAGACCTAGGCCATTACTCAGAACACCAAGACTTTACCAGAGAAACCAGAGCCCTGGCCTTGGGTTACTAACCCCTACTTCAGACGCCAAGATCTCTACAAGATTTAGCTATGCGATCGACCCCTCTCCCCGCGCGCTCCCATTTCCACTGGAGGCCCGAGTCGCCTGGCCCTTAACCTCAACAGCAGCTCTTCACTCAGACCACCTGGACTCCGGCACCAGCACTTTGCTCCTGGCCAACGCAGGCCCTGCTCTCGGGTGGACAGAATCTGGCCCAGACACCCCAAGCGGCCAGGCCCCGAAACCCTGAAGCATCCAAGCCCTGTATTCTCACGCGGGCCACCCCCGGCCCCGCCGCGGACTCACGAAAACGAGGTCCGGCCGCTCGGGCCGGGAAAGACGCGCCATCACCACCATCTTCCTGGCTCTCCAGCTACCGGCAGGAGTCCCGTTATAATGACGCCTCCGGCTGAAGGCCCGCCCCCCGGGGCCAGACCTATTTCCTATTGGTTGAACCCTTTCCAACCCCGCGGACCGCGTTTGTTGACTTTCGCTTAGTAGGCGCCGGCGACCGGAAGCGGAGAAGAGGCTCCCGAATATGACGTCATCTCGAAACTTTTCTACCAATCAGTTTCAGTAGTGGAGGCCACGATCGCCCAATGAGCTGCTGTTTTGCTGGAGGGTTGACTTTGGGCGGAAGCGACTTTGTAGCCTAGGAGAAGCGAGATGGGGGTGAAGCTGGAGGTCTTTCGGGTCAGTGAGCTTTGCAGCGGGTGGACTGTTGGACTCCTCCCGGCACTGAGGAGGAGGCTTTGAAAGGGAGGGGACTCTAGGAGAGAGGGCAATGTGGGGAGAAAGCTTCTGAGTTTTGCGAGGGATGTTTAGGGTTGGAAGCCCAGCGGAGGGGGAGGGCTGGTGTGCGGAAGGGCATCTGAGAGGGGTGACCTGGAAAGGGGCTCCGAGAAGGAAGTCTCCAGACCCTGGGGAAGCTCATGGGTTCCGGGCGTAGGTGTGTTTCTGATAGGGAGACCCCCTGTGTTTAGGGGAGTCGATTCCAAGTAATGAGGTCTTCTGGGTTTGAAGATGCTCCAGTGATCTGACGAACGGGTGCGTAATGAGGTCTCACGAAGATGCCTTTGATTTTGGTACGAGGTTTTGTACTCTGAGTCAGGGGTCTTTCCGTGCTCGTGTGTGTGTGTGTGTGTGTGTGTGTGTGTGTGTGTGTGAGAGAGAGAGAGAGAGAGAGAGAGAGAGAGAGAGAGAGAAAGAGAGAAAGAGTTTCCTCAGACTTGGAGAAGGCTTTGAGGTCGCTTAAATTATTACTGTTAGGGGCCTAGGCTTTAAGGGGTGAGGCTTCTATACCTTTGGTGGGAGTTCTGCGGTTCTTGGGAACTCTGAGGAGGCACTCTGGGCTCTGTGGAAGGATGGTCCTCCTGGCTCTGAGCAATCTATGCGTGTTGTGGATGGTGTTTAATCCCTGGCTCTGTTCATTTACCCCCTGCCCTTCTAGATGACGCTGTACCTCACTTTCCCTGTGGCTATGTTTTGGGTTGCCAATCAGGCCGAGTGGTTTGAGGACTATGTCATACAGCGCAAGGTGGGCACAGGGAGAGTATTAATGGATTTATTCCACGCGTGGGGGAGAGAATGGGGCGCCAATCTGCTGGGGACCAATGTCTGCTTCCCACTAGCCAACCCTGCCCTAGGTGGGGGGCTCTGGAAGCTCCTTGCTCATGCTTCCAACTGTTACTTTGTCCCAACAGAGGGAGCTGTGGCCACCTGAGAAGGAAGACCAGGTAAGTAACATCCCTAAAGGGATGGAGGTGCCTGGATGCCTGTGGCCTTGATGGGTTTGAATGAAAATTTTGCTCTCAGTTCTGAGGAAAGGGAACTGAGAGCAGAGGGGCATATAGTTTCTTTCTTGCCCTCTTCCTGAAAGGTGAAGCTAATCCCACTTGGACCCTCGCTGTAATTGGCACAGGGTTTCCAGTGTAGACGCTGAGCTCTCAGGCTGTGGCCTGGGGGAGTAAGGGAGTAAGGGGAAGGGGGTCCAGGGCCCTGAGGTGCGTGTCCTCCTCCTTTCCCACTCCACCACCCCTTCTCCACTCCCCAGCGCCAGGAGCTAGAAGAATTCAAAGAGAGGATACGGAAGCAGCGGGAGGAGAAGCTGCTTCGTGCTGCCCAGCAGAGCTCCTGAATCCTAGATCCTCCACCCATGAAATAACACACACACAGTTTCTTGTTTCTTGTGGAAGTGTTTTATTGTCTGTTTTCAGGGGCCAAGCAGGGCCCAGGATAGCTCAGGCCCTCACGGGGCTTGTGTTTGTGGTTGGGGGCTGCTATTTCGACGGAAGCTGAGAGCAGTCGGGTCTTGGGGGGTGAGGAGGGGTTGGGGACTGAGCGTCCCAGCTCGTTTCTGCACTCCGTCCTGTGGATGAAGAGGGCTCAGCCAGAGGGAGAGACCAAGGGCTGTGCCAGCCAGAGATGACCCAAACAGTGGGGGAAGGTACCTGTATGCCACCTCCTGCTCTTTGCCCCTGCCATCCCCTGGCTTCCACGTCCCTTAATTACTCAACCTTTAGGTATTTGGGGTCTTGATCAGAACTCAGGCTACGCGTGCATATGTGTGCCATAGACACATACTATGTGGGGCTGCGTGTCCTGTATATAAACTCAAGTGCCCTCCTTCTCGGAGGTGTCTTCCTAGGAGGGGAGTCTGCTCATTCTGTCTTCCCTGGAACCCTGAGATAGAGAGGCAGGGTCCATGAGTTCCAGCCACAGCTCTGCCATTAACATGCCCCCAGCCTGACCGTGGGTCCCTGTCGGCCCTGTCTGGGACTTTGTCCTCCCACCTGGAGTTGGGTATTGGATTGGCCCGGATCCTGTGACCGGCAGGGACCCAGGGTGGCACATTTACCAGGCACTCATACCTAGGGGGCAGATCATGGCTGGACATGAGGGTGAGGCCCCATTTACTCCTGGCTGGGGGTGGGAGGTAGGGTCAGAGCACTCAGCCTAGCAGGTCTCTGCTCAGCTGCAGCATGTCACCTACCTTGGGGCCTATGGGCTGGAAGCCAGGCAGGCTGCTGACTGTCACACGCTGGTCATCCATACGGCGGCCCTGGGTACTTGCCAGCATGTCCATGAGACTGTCCATCTCGGGTGCAGGGCCACTCTCTGCGTTGAGCAGAGGCGCGTCAGGGTGAACATATATACGGACTCCAGGGGACACAGCCCAGTGGAGCCCCCAACCTGCTCCTCCACTCCCACTCACATTTTCTAGGAAGCGCGCTCTTCTGTCCCTCCCATCCTTTGCGCAGTGTTCCCATTTGTGGCTGACTTTCTCAGACTTTTGCCCACAGGCCCCCCAGATGGCCTGCCCCATTCCCAAACATCATACCAATTCCACACACACCCTCCCCCGTGCCCACTCTCACGGCTCTCGGAGGTCGGACCCGGCCCGGCCTGCAGCAAGCACCGCTGCTCCTCCATCCGGTCGCCCTGCACGTGGCTGAGCAGGTTGAAGAAACCCTCCTGGTCTGGAGAGCCAGCCTGGGGGACAGACACACTCAGTCCAGCTGGCCTCTCAGCTGGGGAACCGCTCCCTTCCCCTCCTCGGCTCTCACCATGGTCCCCGCCGATGTTCTGCTCTGCAGAGCTGCTCAGAATGAGACCTGAGCCTCCTTCCCAATCCCGGCCCCCGCCCCAGGGGCCCGGCCAGCAGGGCCACTCCACGTGGTGCTGCCTCCAGGGAGAGGCTGCCAGTGCCAGCATCCTGACATCCTAAATTGGGGCCTGACTGCAGGGTGGGCTGGGGGCTGGGACATGAGCCAGGGAAACATACCCAGGGGCTGTCCCCACATCCCAACATTCTGCACCTCCCAGGAGTTAGCACTAAGAGCCCTGACCTCTACCCTGGGGCTGGGTTAGGCCCTTGGACCCCCTTGCCCACCAGCACTTCCTTGGGCAGCAACTGGGTCAGGGGTCCCAAAAGACTTGCTTGCTAATTAGGTGCCCTACAAACTAATTAGTCTTGTCATTCACAGGCCCTTGAGTCGGGGATGTGTGGGTGGGATCTGCTTACCTTGATGCAGGGGGCCGAGCTCCCATCCACCTTCTCTTCCTGGTCCATCATTGTCCCCGCTCCCCTCCCCTGTGTCCTGTTCACTTCTGTGTTGGCCTCTGTCCCGACCCCGTGCCAGAGAAGGCTTTTTAAAAGACTGGGATGTGGGGGTGGGGAGTGGATACCCAGCCCCAAATCCCCAGCTCATGCCCCATCTGCTCCCACCCAAGCTTAAGCCCCATAAAGATGATCCAGATAATTGTTTTTGCAGCAGGAAGCAGTGCTGCTGTGGGGGCAGGAGACAGGGTGACCTGGGTTTGGGACCTGGCCTAGCAGGACTCAACTGGGCCCCAAGAACTCTCAGTGGGGCACTGGGGCTGGCTGGCCACACTGGGAGAGGTCAGGCCACCAGGGCAGCTCAGGCGGGGTCTGTGGCCCTCCAGTTGGAAGTAGTGCAGGATGGTCTCACCCTGCTGGAAGGGCACTTGCCATCTGCAGGTGGTAGGGGAAGAAGCTGGACCTGCGGACCACGAGGCACCACTAGGCTGAGTAGCTCCTTCCCAGTCTCTTGGCCGCCCCTCATACTCACTGTCCCTGGGTCTGGTTGCCCACCATCGGCCCTAAGACAGAAAAGTCTGCGATTCCCCCCCCCCCACTTTTTTTTAAGGTCTTATTTATCTAAGAGAGCGCGAGAGAGCATGAGCTGGGGGTGGGGGAAGGAGGGGCAGAGGAAGAAGCAGACTCCCATCTGAGCAGGGAGCCCCATGTGGGACTTGATCCCAGGACCCCAGGATCGTTACCTGAACCAAAGGCAGACGCTTAACCAACCAAACCACCCAGGTGTCCCAAGAAGGTCTGGGATTTCCTGTCCTGCCACCAATGCCAGGCTGAGCTGTCATCTCAGTGCCTGGGAATGGGAGGTGAGGAAGAGAGTCCCTGCCCCGTCCCCGAAGCAGCGATGGCCTCCTTTCAGTGCCCTGGGAGAGGGTGCCTCTGGGAGGATCCCCTAGCCAAGATGCCTTTGTATAAACCAGTTAAAACCTCTTCTCAGAGTAGATGGGTTGTACTGTCACCACACCTGCCTAAGCACAAAGCTCAGTCCTCTTCCCCAGGCAACCGTTCCCCACCCAGGGCCCCCCACCCACACCCTGTCCGTGGCCCTGAGTCCTCAATGCCAACGGGATGTCCTGCTCTTCCGTGGATGTACTAGTTTCCTGCTGTCTTAAAGTCACAAACTGGGTGGCTTAGAGCAACAGACGATTGTCACACAATTCTGGAGGCTGGAGCCAGAAGTTGGGGCGTTGGCAGTGCCATGCTCCTGAGACCAGTAGGGGAGGGTCCTTCCTTTCCTCTCCCTGGCTCCTCGCAGTTGCAGGCGACCCTCAGTGCTCCTTGGCTGATCGCAGCAGTATTTCAACCTCTGCCTCTGTCATCATGTGACATACCTCTGTGTCCCTGTCTTCACGTGGCCATCACAAGACACGGAAACCAGTCCTGTTGTGTTAGAGCCTCATGCTATGACTCTTTCTCCAAAGAAGGTCACAGTCTCACGTACCAGAGCTTAGGCCTTCAACCTGTCTTGGGGGAGGGTGGGCAGGATACCATTCAGCCATTAGCAGCAGAAGACCCTGGTCACCCTCGTAGAGTACAGTGTGGGGTGGTAGGCCCTCCAGACTTTCACCCGGACAGACAGACTGAGAAGCTAGAGGGGGTCTCCCGGCCTCCCAGCTCCTCCCTTTGCCCCTGCCACCCATCCTTTTCCTCCAGGAGCTGCAGGGATCCCCTCCTTCCGCGGCTCAGAACTCCTTCTTGGCTCCCATTGCCTTCAGGAGAAAACTCAAACACCATGGAGTTTTAGTGCTTGAAGTCCTATGTCCTGGGAACCTCTCAATCCCAGGCAAACTGGGCTGGGTCAGTCTGACTTCTGCAGCCCCTCCAAGCTCACCGCACTCCCCCTGCTCCTCCAGCCACATCCCCTGTTTCTGCCTGGATGGCTGCATGGCTGTGGCTTGATGTCCTTCAGATGAAATCAATGTCACCCTATCAGGGTCCCCCTATGGTGCCACACACAATAAGCCACCGTCCCCCGCCACGTGACCTGTGTTCTCACATCACTATTTGTTAGAGCAGAACTGATCATTTTCTCTCCCCCTTCCACTTCACCTGAAGTGCCACATGGCAGATCTAGTTTTATTTACTGTTGCCTGTCACACAAGTGGCAAAGGGCCAAGCATCAGATGAATGCCTTTTTTTTAAAAAAAAAGATTTTTATTTATTTATTTGAGAGAGAAAGTATGAGCAGGGAGAAGGGCAGACACCCTGCTAAGCAGAGAGCCTGATGCGGGGCTCCATCCCAGGACCCCCAGCTTATAACCTGAGCCAAAGGCAGAGGCTCCACCGACTGAGTCACCCAGGCGCCCCATCCAGACCAATTCTTAATAAACATGGCCAACTGAAGGAACCAGTTCTGGACTCCGCATTCACATACGGGCATCACAACTGAGATGCAGGACCTCTTCTGGATGGGTGCTGCCGGACTGTGCCCTCTGTGTGGCAAGGTGGCACCCCTTTGCTGGTGCACAGCAGGAACAGGCCAGGAACTTTCGAGTCAAGGGTGAATTGAGTGTGTGTGTAAGCGTGCAAGGGGTTAGCATGCTGCTGAGCCCACAAGTTCATCAGCAGATGAATGTGATTATCAGCCTGTGAGGGGGTGTGTGCACCCCGTGAGGGCAAGGCTGTCACAAGCGGTCTTTCCAGGGACAGAGTCCTGATTCAGATCCCAGCAGGCCTCTTCATCGTTCGGCCTTAGACAAGGGTCCCACCGAGCCGCGGTGTCCTTGTCTATACCGCACTGCCCGTCGGGGTTCTCAGGGGATGGAGTGAGGATCTGGCACAGGTCCTTGGCACACAGTAGGTGCTGGCTTAGCTTCCACGCTCCCTCCAGGCTTCCTCGTGAGTTCATCAAACGTTGTCAGCCTGCTGCTACGTTCTGGGGAACAGAAGGCAAGTGGGTCACGGGCTTATGGCCCCGCGGCCCCGGGTGGGCACACAGCATCCGTCAGCCACGGAGAAACGTCTAGCAGGGTGGTGTCTGTGTCTGGGGAAGATTAAAACGTTGTTTCCCCGCGATTCCACTTGCTCGCTGCACGCAAGCAGGGAAGGTGTGCCTGAGCTCACGTCCGCGTGTGTCGTCGGGGTGCCCCTCCGGCGACTCCGCACTCGTCTGCGTGGACACATCCGCCCGCCCACTCGGGAGAGACACATCTTCCTCTCCGACGACCCGTGCGGGGAGGGGCCGCTCCGCGGGGCGGGGTCCAGGTGGCTGACGCGCGGGGCCACGCCCCCACCTTGGGACAGACCCGGAAGCGGCGGCGGCGCCCCTGGGGGAAGATGGCGCCCTCAGGGCTGAAGGCGGTGGTAGGGGAAAGTGAGTGCGTCTCCTGGGGGGCGAGGGGCCAGGGGTGCACGAACCCTGGGACGCGGGCGGCGGGGATTTGGCGGCCGGGCTGGGCGTCGAGCACCCGATCCTTGAGGGGGCGGGCGGGGACTTGGTCCGGCTGGACGTCCCAGCTCTCCCGTGCCGGAGCGAAACAAAGTTGAGAGACTGGACTCCGGGGACCCAAGGGGATCAGAGTAGGGGTGGCGTAGGCAGGCGCCAGGGCTTGCACTCCTGGACCCCCTAGGGTGCCGGCACTGCTGGACGCCAGATTGCCGGGTCTCCGAGGCTGGCAGAGTCCGGGGGGAGGCTGGACTCTTGGACTGGGGCCCGGGGTGCCCTGGTCAACTATCCCAGGTGGTGTGAAAACTTGGGGGTTGTGGTCAGGCCAATGTCCAGGCCCAGGGGTGGGGGACAGCTTCCTTCTTGCCGGGTCCCCCACGAACCTTGCGGAGCGTGAGGACTCCGGCCTCTAGACCGTGTGGGTCGGGGCTCTTGGGAGAGAAGTGGAGGTCGCCCCCTCCCCCATCTCGGGTAGTTCCGGTCTCAGCACCTCCTTCCTGCTCCTTCCGCCCCGGCGGTCCTGATAAGAGTGGACATGACACTCTGGGTGGGCGGGGCCACCCTGTCCCTTCTGCCTTCTCCCTCCGCAAGGCAGGGCAGACTATGGTTCAAACCCCTAGCACCCTAATCCAGAGTGGAGCCTCCTACCCAGGGGTTAATGTGGAGAAGCCAGGCCCGCCTCAGAGCAGGGAGTCGGGTCCTGCAAGGAAACTGATGGAGGTCTAGTTGGTGGTGGTGGTGGTGGGGTGGGGGTCTGGCTTCAACGTCCCCACCAGGAAAACTCGAGGCTGCTGTGGTGAGGCTAAGAGCTGGGTTCTGGAGGGATGCAGACCTGTATGTGAACTTTGGCTTTTCAGTTATTCCTTCATCTAAAGCGTATTGAGTGACTACTTAAGCCCCAGGTATTTAGCCATTTAGGGTTAAGGGTGCTTAGGCTTGTCACTTGTCCTCTCTGAACCTGTTTCCCTGATTGTAAATTGGGGGTGACCTCACAAGACTGATGAGAAAAGTAAACAGGAGTGAAGACAGAGGCCCAGCCCCAAGGCCCAGAAGGCTTGAGGGCATGTTGGGGCCAGCAAATCCAATATCCTAAGCCCACTCCACCTTTCCTGCAGAAATTCTGAGCGGAGTCATTCGGAGTGTCAAAAAGGATGGGGAATGGAAGGTATGGGGTTGGCAGAATGCCTTGTCCAGACCTATGTGGGGGCCCTGAATGTGGGACCCATTAAGTACTCCCTGTGGAGGCCGCTGGTCCATGGGGTGGGGTTGGGTGGGTGGGTCTGGGGCAGGGTGGGGTCGGGTCCTTGCATCCAGCCAGCGCTTGAAGCTATCAGTCCTGCCCACCACCCCAGCCCCACCTTGGGCAGCTGTAGCCTCTCCTGCCCGTTCATCTATCCATCAGTCCATCTGTCCGCCCATCCGGACAGGTACTCATCATGGACCATCCAAGCATGCGCATCTTGTCTTCCTGCTGCAAGATGTCAGACATCCTGGCTGAGGGCATTACTAGTGAGTGGACACCCCCACCCCATGCTGCCCAGATGGGACCCGAGTATGGGGTCCCCTAGAATTGTCCAGAATGCCCCAGTACTGTATATACAGCCCTTCCTCCTACTGAGTGTGGGAGCCTGCGATGGGTAGACCTCCCATGCACGACTCCCCAGCTGCAACTTCTAAGGGCTCAGCCTCCCTGACTACAGAACCCCCATGTGTGGAAGCCCATATGGGACCCCCAGAGTGAATTCAAGTGTGAGCTCCCCCAGAATACGTAACTTTCTATGGGGGACCCCTTGGGGGGCGTGTCTGTGACCTGTATGTGCCCCATGGGCACGTACCTGCCCTTAGGCGTCGAGAACGTCCAGCTCCCCCTGCCTTAGCGTCCAGCCCTCTCTCCCAAGTGTCCAACTCTCTGAGTCTGAGATTTTCCATGAGCCCAGGCCCAATGCCACCTACACATGGCCCTTTCTCTGTTCCTACCAGTCGTTGAAGACATCCACAAACGGCGAGAGCCCATCCCCAGTTTGGAGGCGATTTATTTGCTCAGCCCCACGGAGAAGGTGCCTGTGTGTGTGTGTGTGTGTGTGTGTGTGCGCGCGCGCCTCTGTGCTTGTCTGCATGTGTTGGCGTATGGCGTAGGGTGGGGGTGGGGGGTGACAAGCAGTGGCCGGGAGATTGGGCCAGGGCTCTGGAGGGGCAGGACCAGGCTTGGACAATGGTCTGCCTCCCCCAGTCGGTGCAGGCCCTCATAGCAGACTTCCGGGGGACTCCGACTTTCACCTACAAAGCAGCACACATCTTCTTCACTGACAGTGAGTGAAACAAGCAGGGGGCATGGGGGGGAGTTGGTGTGGGGCAACTCTAGGCTGATGCCCTCTCTTGCCCACCCCAGCCTGCCCCGAGCCCCTCTTCAGTGAGCTGGGACGCGCCCGTCTAGCCAAGGTGGTGAAGACACTGAAAGAGATCCACCTTGCCTTCCTCCCCTACGAGGCCCAGGTAAGCTGAAGCTGGTCGTGACTGTGGGACGGGGACCCGAGGCCAAACAAACTTTGGTTTGGGTTCCCTCAGAAAGACACTGAATCGAGTAAAGGGAGCCTCGGGTCAGAAAGGAAAGCGGCCAACACAGAGGGGCCTGAGTTCTTCCCGCTGGAGGCATCTGGAGTTCTGTGCCTCCACTCCCTGTAACTGCAAGAGGCATCTAGTGCACACCTCTGAGGGGTCCTGCCCCAGGGGGAGGGGGCCAGGCTGTTTCTCCGCCTCCTGGAGGCATCACTTGGAAGCGGCCTGGGCCTGCCTCCTGGATGGTGAAGCAGGCTCCTGAGCCCAGAGGAAGCCCTGGGGAGTGGCAGGTGCAGGGGGCCGCCTGCAGGCCAGGGGTACACCCAGAGTGGTGGCCCCCGCATTTATGCCCTCCCAGGTGTTCTCTCTGGATGCCCCTCACAGCACCTACAACCTCTACTGCCCCTTCCGAGTGGGGGAGCGGGCACGGCAGATCGAGGCACTGGCCCAGCAGATCGCCACACTGTGCGCCACACTGCAGGAATACCCGGCCATCCGCTACCACAAGTGAGGACCCCACCCTGAGGCCACCCCCACCCTGACCCCATCCTGCTGCAGCCTTGAACCTCACTTTTGACCTCAGTCCTGGTCCTCGCCTGGATCCCAACTCCCATCCCCAACCTATTCCCTGACCTCCCACATGTACCTGGCCTTCCCCCAGCCCAGACCCCCATGTCTGCCCACCCCACCCCCAGGGGCCCAGAGGTCACGGCGCAGCTGGCCCATGCCGTCCTGGCCAAGTTGAATGCCTTCAAGGCAGACAGTCCCAGTCTGGGTGAGGTAAGGGGGCCTGCCAGGGAGGAGGAGGAGGTGAAGCCTTAACCAAGGAAGGACAGGGTCAATATTCTCATCCCTGCCGACCCTCCAGGGCCCTGAAAAAACCCGCTCACAGCTACTCATCATGGACCGGGGGGCGGACCCCGTGTCCCCGCTGCTGCATGAGCTCACCTTCCAGGCCATGGCCTATGACCTGCTGAACATCGAACAGGACACGTACAAGTAGGTGGAGGCCAGGAACACTACGCCCCCCATCAGCTCCCGTGCCCCTCGTCCTCCGCTGGTTGTCCTGACCCTCCGTGTCCGGCAGGTACCAGACCACCGGGTTGAGCGAGGCCCGCGAGAAGGCTGTGCTGCTGGATGAGGACGATGACCTGTGGGTGGAGCTTCGGCACATGCACATCGCGGACGTGTCCAAGTGCGTGAGCAAGGGTGCCGGCGTGGGGGCCTCTCCGACTCTCCGGCCCCCCTCTCCCGCCCCCTACCATGGGCCCTGGGCAAGCGCCCCAATACGAGCCACGCCCCTTAGCCGGACTCCTCAGTGTCCGGCTTGCCTATGGCCTGGTATAGGGACACGAATGTCCCCTGGCTCCCCCTGTCCCCCCCGCTGTGTGACCCCTCCCATGCCCCCCCCACTGCTATCAAACTACAACCCCACCCCTGCCCACTCTTCACCGCCAGGAGGGTCACGGAGCTTCTGAAGACGTTCTGTGAGAGCAAGAGGCTGACCACCGACAAGGTAGGGCCGGCCCGTGTCAGGATGGGCAGCTGGGGAGGAGACGCCCCTGCCTCCATAGAGCAGGATGGCCCCAGTCCCGTGGCAGAGCCTGGAGCACCATCCAGGTTGGGCAGGGCCGTGCCTCACAGCCTCCCTGTCCCCAGGCCAACATCAAAGACCTGTCCCACATCCTGAAAAAGATGCCGCAGTACCAGAAGGAGCTGAACAAGGTGAGCATGTGCAGGGAACCTGGGTGGGGGACTTGGACTCAGTTTCTGTTACCCCAACTCCCTCCTCCCACCCCGCAGTATTCCACGCACCTGCATTTAGCCGATGACTGCATGAAGCACTTCAAGGGTTCCGTGGAGAAGCTGTGTGGTGTGGAGCAGGTGGGGGCGGGCCTGGGATGGGGGTGGGGCCTCGGAGAGACCAGCCCCTAGAGGGGGTTGGGTCTGCAGGGGAGGAGCCTTGTAGAGGTGTGGCCTGGGGGATGGGCGGGCCCTGTGGGAGAGGCGGTCCTGGGATGGGTGCGGTCTATGGGGTGGGCGTGTCCACAGAGGGCTAGGATAAGGGGTGGGGCCTGTGAAGAGGGGGGCTTGAGAGGGGCGGGGCCCGTTGATGGCCAGGGATGAAACCTTCAGAGACCTGGTAGAAGCATGTTCCTAAGGTCCTGCTAAGGGCTGTGGGGGTGGCCTAGCTCTGGAACCACCCCCCATCCCTGCCCCGCAGGACTTGGCCATGGGCTCAGACGCAGAAGGTGAGAAGATCAAGGATGCCATGAAACTGATAGTGCCCGTGCTGCTGGATACAGCGGTGCCAGCCTATGACAAGATCCGGGTCCTGTTGCTCTACATCCTTCTGCGGAACGGTGGGTTGAGGGCGTGGGAAGACCTCCGGAAACCCCCACTCATGGGGCTCTGCAGTGATCCTGGGAATCTCTCAACCCCAGTTTTCCTGACCTTGGGATGCCCCCATTCAACAGGCACACCAGACCCCACAGATATACCCATCTCGAACCTGGGAACCCGCTCCGTTGATCTGGGGGAACTCTCTTTGACATGAGGGCTCCGTTGACATAGGGACCCCCAAATCTATGACTCCTCCAAACTTGGCCCCGTCAACTAATTTCAGACCCCCATCCCTCCCCTCTGGCATCCCCATCCAGAATGCTAGCATCTTCCTCGCACCTGCCCCAGTGGCTCCCTTGGTCCTGAAGACCTCTCCCACCTCCTGTCAATCACAGTCTTGGGACCTCCTCTCGTCACCCCCAGCCCTCTTCACCCGGGAGCTCTATAGCTACCGTCTGTCCCCCACACCCTCTCTGACCCCGTCCCCCTCATGAGAATCCCATCCACGGAAGCCCACCTGTCCTCCTCTTCCAGGTGTGAGCGAGGAGAATCTGGCCAAGCTGATCCAGCACGCCAACGTGCAGGCGCACAGCAGCCTCATCCGGAACCTGGAGCAGCTGGGGGGCACGGTCACCAACCCTGGGGTATGCTGGCAGCAAGGTGTAGGGTCAGAGACTGGGCATGGAGGGGCGGCGCCTGGGAGAGTCAGAGCCTGGGGCCTGGGAGGCTGGGGTATTCAAGGCATGGTGGGGCTCTTGGAGGACAGGGAGGTCTGTGCAGGGTCAGGTCTGGGGACCAGCAGGCTCCACAGCTGTCCCCAGTTATGGGTCACATGATAAGCAGGGGCAAGGTGTAGCCAGAGCTGTGGTCTTGGGGATGGTGCAGTGAGGGGTGTGTGGCCGGAGTCCCGGGGGGCGGAGAGCAGGGTCGCCAGCACACAGCTGACCGTGGGCTCCTTGAAGACTCAGAGGACCGCCCCCCTTCCCCCAGCTCAGCCACACAGCAGCTTCCCGTCCTCAGCTGTCTGCTTAGCCACTCCTGTCTCTCTCTGGCCCTGTGTGTCCCACCTCCCCTGGCCCTGCCTCCAGTGCTGGGTGGCTCTCCTGTCTCCTTACCTGTCCCTCATCTCTCTCTCAGCCCCCTATCTCCCTGTCTCCCACCTCCCAGTTCCCCTGTGTTTCCATCCCTTCCTCTGTCCCCAGCTGTCTGTCATCTTTGTCTTTGCCACAGGTCTTGGTCTCATTGGCTCTGTATCTTTCTCCTTCTCATTCCCTGGCCTCTTCCTCTCCCTCTCTCTTTCCCTCTTTCTCCCTCTCACCCTCCCCAGCCCTCTCTCCTCCTCTCGCTTTCTTTCCTCTCTCTCTGCTTCTCTTCCATTTCTCCATCTTTTTCTGCAACCCTTCCCCCAAGCCGCATGCGTCCCCAGCCCTACCCGTGACCCACCTCCTTCTCCTATCCTCCCACTGCCCCCCCTCCCTGCACCCTGCCTGTAGGGCTCTGGGACCTCAAGCCGGCTAGAGCGGAGGGAGCGCTTGGAGCCCACCTATCAGCTGTCCCGCTGGACCCCAGTCATCAAGGATGTGATGGAGGTACTGCTGGGGGGCCTGACCTCCCCCTGCGTACTTCTGCACCCCATGTCAAGTCCTGCCCTGATCTAGGCAGTGGCTCAGTTCTCTTCATGTCCTGGTGCTAAGCCTAAGGGCTTAAGGGAAAATCCCTCATTATGGGCATCCCCCTGGCATCTGATCTGCTCTGCCAGGGGTGATGCCCCAAGCCGACACCGGAGGAATTGGGACAGCAGGGGGGCATCTCAAGGGGGAGCCTCATTTCCTGTCCAGCCACTGGCCCCTTCCTTTGTCCTCCTCTATTCTCTACCCCCCGGCTGCCCCCCTCTCCCCGGAGAAATCCCCTCATTCCTGCTTCACCCTCCCCACCACCAGCCCCTGCCCATCCAGGGAGCCCAAAGCAGCAAAAGCCAAAAGGACCAGGCCAGGGGCCCGGCCTCTTGGCTTCCTGTCCGCTGTTCCTCTGACCCCTGGCACCTGTGTCCAGTTGGGCGCCCGGCAACCTTGCCTCTCCCATTCCCGTGGAGCCTAGATGCCTCATCACCTGAAGCTGCTCTCCTAAGCCTCCCTCTCTGGTTCCCAGGATGCCGTGGAGGACCGGCTAGACCGAAAGCTGTGGCCCTTCGTGTCGGACCCTGCCCCCACGTCCTGCTCCCAGGCTGCTGTCAGGTGAAGTCCTCAGGGGACACCCCCTGTCTCACACCCAGGCCTGTGTGAGATGCAGGGTGTGGCGGTGGGGGGGAGAGTTCCTTACCCAGACTGACTCTGCCCGCCTCCCCCTGCACAGTGCCCGCTTCGGCCACTGGCACAAGAACAAGGCCGGTGTGGAGATGCGGGCGGGACCCCGACTCATCATCTATGTCCTGGGTGGCGTGGCCATGTCAGAGATGAGGGCTGCCTACGAGGTGACCAGGGCCACTGATGGCAAGTGGGAGGTGCTCATCGGTGAGAAGCCAGGACTGGGGTCCCTGGGTGCTGGGCTGAACTCCTAGGTGCTTTAGAGGGTCAGGCTGACAGGGGACTCCCTGTTGGGTCCCCAAAACCTGGAGCCTGTGCAGGGCCTGGGAGCCCCAGGGGAGGAGCTGGGAACTCCTGACTTTCCAAGGGGCTGGGGCTTGGGTTCCCAGGGAAGGGGTCACCTGGGGGCTGGACCCCTACATTTCTCAGGAGTCTAGACTCTCGAGTCCTCAGAGTCAGGGCCTGCTTTCCCAAGGACCTTAACCGGAGGTCCGAGGCAGCAGCCCCACCTCCTCAGCCCTTCCCTGCTGCCCAGGTTCCTCACACATCCTCACCCCGACCCGCTTCCTGGACGACCTCAAGACGCTAGACCAGAAGCTGGAGGACATTGCCTTGCCCTGACCCGCCTCCCTCCCTTCCCAGAGAAATAAACTTCTCCCTCCTTTCCACCCACCAGTGCCCACCTCGCCTTCTTTCGAGGGAGTTGACCTGGGCCAGCCTCCCTTGGGCCCTCCTCCCTGACCTGTCCCGCAGGACCCACTTGTGTCCTGCCAGAGGGCATCTTAAGCCGAGGCGAAGGTTAAGAATTGGGCTTGATTTGGACATTGGCTCCAAGAGGGACCAGCTGTAAGGCCCTGGCTGGCTTCCCGGGTTCTCCAGCCACCCAAAACACGGAGCTGCTTTGCAGAGGAGATGGAGATTGCCAGAAAGCTGATGGCGTGAGAGTGTGACAGCTGCTGTTCTTCCGTCTTGAGTCAAATGGTTGCTGCGACGGGCCTGTTGGCTTGACCAGCAGAATGGACCCGGTATCCTGCTCCCCCACCCGACCCCCGAGCCTCAATCCAGGAACTGTCTTGATGGGCCCCGGAGTCATGCGGCCAGGGGTCTTCTCCAGCTCCAGGGATCAGAGTCTGCTTTTGTGTGGAGACAGGTGCACGGCACACCCTGCCCAGCTCCACCCACCCCGGAGCATTAGAACTCGCCCTGTCCACCCTCCGCTGCACCCCAGGGGCCCGTGACTACAGGAGGCGTCAGAGGGTGTATGAGAGTGCCAGGGCTACCGGAACAAAGGACCCCAGCCTGGGTGACTTCAACGACAGAGATGTGTTTTCCCACAGCCCTTGGAGGCTGGAAGTTCAAGCTTAAGGTGTCAGCAGAGCTGGTGGTTCCTCTCACCATGGCGAGTGGAGGCCAGGATGCCGCCTTCTCCCGGTGTCCTCACGTGGCTGTCCCTCTGCAGGCCCCTGTCCTAATGCCCTCTTAGAAGGACACCAGTGGAGTAAGGCCCACCCTAATGACCTCATTTTAACTTAATTATCTTGTAAAAAGACTCCATCTCCAAATACAGTCACATTCTGAGATGCAGGGGGGCGGGGTGTGGGACTTTCAGATAAATTTTGGGGAGGGGAGAATACAGTTCAGCCCGTAACACTCAGCCAAAAAGGAGATATGAATGTCACAGCAAGAGTAAGACATGAGGACCGTTCTCTCTGTGGGGCCCAGATAGAGAGTCAGGCAGACAGCAGCAGAGGGGGCTGTGGGAGCCCAGGGGATACCCTCATCTATCCAATCTGGGTGCAGTCAAGGAAGGCTTCCTGGAGGAAGGGAAGTCTGAGTTGAGAATGAAAAGAGGAGTCAGGGAAGGCGGAGAGGGCACAATGAAGGCAAAGGCAAGAAAGGGGAGCAAAACGTACTGAGGGGCAGTAAGATCTGAGAGCCACAAAGTGCCTGGAGAGCCAAGGAGAGGATCTGGCCCTTGCCCCGCAAAGTGGAAAACTACAGAAAGGATCTGAATAAGGGCAGGTGGGGCCCACATTTAATGCTGGCAAAGAGGTGCTGCTGAGAGGGATGCCCGGGGAGGGGCTCTGGGTGGGCAAAGTGGGCATAGCGCCCCGCCCCCCAAGTGCTCTTTATTCCCATCAGGTCACTTCAGGGGTTGTGGCCCGTCCAAGGCTGGGACCAGGAGGGCTTGGGCAGAGACAGGACACGCAGGGCCTTTCTTCACCGGCCATGGCTGAAGTCCCCTCCTTTTGAGAATTTAGGGACATCTAAGGACACTTTTGCAGGCGGGGCCTCGGAGAAGCGCTTAAACACTGACTCAGCAAGTCTACTTCTAGGATTTCGGCGAGCCTCCTACCAGAGCAGAAAGCTGGATGTGCGAGGTCGTCGAGGAGGCGGGGTGGGGCCCCGATGGGGCCCCGACCCCCTGACCTCCCCGACCCTTGAGAGGCCCACCCCGGATGCGCGGCTCCACGTCCCGCTTCGGCAGGGAAGCCATTTAACTGGCGGGAGAAGGGAGGGAAGGAGGTGGTTTCGAAGTTGAAACTCGCCTCTCGGGGAAGCCGCGGTCGCCCCCGCCCCGCCCCGCCCCGCGGTCCTCTCCGCCCGGGGCCCTCTTGGTAGATAGACGCCGTGAGCACCAGGGGGCGCTGTGGCCCAGTTTTCCGGGTTCTCGGCTCTCACGTCCGCACCTGGAGCTGGGGTGACCCTAACCTAACGGGAAAGTGTAAGTAGTCAGCGGTTACTCCGTGCTTCTCTGCTGCAACAAAACTCCGTTGCTTCCACCGCCTCGGCCTCTGCCCCTTATGCCGAGGTGGTGGGGTAGCGTCTCCGACTTAAGGACGTTTTGATTCAACAAAAATTCACGGACCCCTATGGACCACAGCAGCCAGCAGCAGCATCAACGCCAATCCCTCCGCTTGCCTTACTGAGACTTCTCAAAACCCTATGAGAACGAAATCCAACCTCCCTCTCTCTGTGTTGTACAAAGTCCCTCTGGGTCCATTCCTCACTGATTCCCTCAGCCACAGCTGCTGTCTCTCAAAGACACCGCTCGGTTCCAGCCACAGGATCTTTGCACCTGCGGTTCTCTGCCTACAGTACCCCCCCCCATCGTCATATCCTCTCTCCTTCCCGTTTTATTTTTTTTAAAGATTTTATTTATTTGACAGAGAGAAACACAGCCAGAGAGGGAACACAAGCAAGGGGAGTGAGAGAGGGAGAAGCAGGCCTCCCGCCGAGCAGGGAGCCCGATGCGGGACTCGATTCCGGGTCTCTGGAATCATGACCTGAGCCGAAGGCAGTCGCTTAACCAACTGAGCCACCCAGGCGCCCTCTCCTTCCCATTTTAGCTCAAGTGTCACCGTACTTTATTTCTTCGGGACATTTATCCTGACTTACTTTGTTTTCTTTAGGGTTCTCTTCCTGTCCTGGGGAGTGGCCCCCATTCTGGATGTGGCTGGCTGCTTCTTTGTGACCCTATATAACTTGCTCTTAGCATCTGTCCCCAACATCCCCACCGTGCTTTCCTCAGATCAACAGGTGATTAGCACTACCTGGACCACTTTCCGCTGTAGGATAGTTGGGGGTGGGGGTGGGGGAGGGGCTGGGAACCTCCTGTTGCATCTTCTCAGGGGCTCCATCATGTCAGGGTGTTACAATTCATCTGTGGGTTGGTGGGAGTGGGGCAGGTGTCCCCCAGTCCCCACCAGTTCTCCACCTAAAAATGTTAGCAGCCATCACAGTTCAATGCCTGAACCCATTCTCTCCTGAAGATGATTTCCAAACCTATATTAATCCTTGCACTGGAATTAGCTGGGATCCTTCTCAAATGACCCGATCCTCGGCAATTACGGCAAGTAGTGGGACTGTATGGAAAGTAACAACCTGATAGATTTTCTTACGTATTAAGATCCCCAAGAGGCAGCAGGATATATGAGTTTATCAGGGGGATCTGGCGTGACCAGTAGTCACATTGTAAGCGTAAAGAAAGCATCCCGGAAACTCTGGCTGCCGTAATAATAATCATCATGGGGATATATTGTGGATATAATAATAACATTATTATTATTATTTAACACTCTAATGGAGTCTGGCCCTGAGCTAAGAAGGAGGGCCCCACAAAGTGAGCAAAAAGGATTTCTCAGGCTCACGTCAGCGCTTTGGAGGGTCTGAGGGTACGTCCTCAAGAGAAGGGAGGATGGAAGGTCTCAGGATCAGGAATGTGTCAGAATGAGAGTTCCCCACCCCGGCTGTGCAGGGAACTCTTAGAATAAGATCTCATCCAAGTCTGGAACATGCTCCACCGAAACAAACATGAGGCTCTGGGTGCGGTGGAGCTACCAGCTGGGCAGGAGTGGCGAAAGTGGGGACCCTGGTAGAGGAAGGAGTGCCTGAAGCCTTCAATTTGGGAGGCGGGGGCTTAGGGACCACAGGGCAGGGACAGGAAGTGAGTGTGACTCAGCGACCCAAGGAAAGCTCCAGGAAGGAGAAAAGGGAACGGAGGCCTCTGGCTGTCAGCTCCAGGGGGAACCCATACAGCAAGGAGAGGTGAAGCAAGCTTCCCGTTTTTTGTTTTTCTAAAAGTTACTCAAAATCGTCAAACAGCAATTAACCAATAGCTGTCAGGAATATTGTGAAAAGGCCCCTGGAGTGAAGAAATTGCCCAGCAAGTGGGAAGACTCACTCCAGTGTGTGTGGGGGGGTGGGGCAGAGATAGAGTCCCCAGGGCTGGGGCTCTGGGAGGGAGGACAGGACAGGAAGAGGAGGTCCTGGCTATGGGTCCCCCACCCAACCGTTGAATGACCACAGTTAGTGAGACCACTTGGAGTCCCTGTTGGTGGCCGGAGAAATTCTGGGAAAATGATGGTGAGGAACGGTGACATTTCTGCAGCATTCACTCTGTGTGGTGCCCCTTCTGCATGGTCTCTGCAGTTGCCCGTGAATAAAGTTAGAAGGAGAAAGACAAACATTGGGGAGCCTGGCTGGTTCAGCCCTTAGGTGTCTGCCATCAGCTCCGGTCATGATCCTGGAGTCCCGGGACCGGGACCGAGCCCCGCATCAAGCTCCCTGCTTGGTGGGAAGTCTGCATCTCCCTCTCCCACTCCCCCTACATGTGTTCCCTCTTTCTCTGTGTCTTTCTCTGTCAAATAAATAAAAATCTTAAAAAAAAAAAAAAAGACAAACACTGCATGATTTCCCTTATAGGTGAAATTGATGTCCCCTCCTTTATTGAAACATAACTGATATGTAACATTGTGTCAGTTTAGGGTGTACAATGTCGTGATGTGACTGATGAATATATTGCAAAATGATTTCTAGCATAAGGTTAGTTAACACATCCATCCCCTCACAGTTTGTGTGTGTGTGTGTGTGTGTGTGTGTGTGTGTGTTTGTGTGTTGAAAACCTTTACAATCTACTCACTTAGCAACTTTCAGATATACAATACAGTAGTATTAACTAATCACCCCAGGTACATTAGATTCCCCAGAACTTATTCATCGTCTAGCCGGAAGCTTGGAACTTTGGACAAGCTTCCTGTATTTCTTAACCCTACCCCCGGTAACCACTGATCTATTCTCTGTTTCTGTAAGGTTTTTGGGGGGTTTCGTTTGTTTGTTTTAAAGATTTTATGTATTTACTTTAGAGAGAGAGAGCAGGGTTGAGGGGCAGAGCAAGAGAGAGGAGTCTCAAGTTGACTCTGAGCTGAGCAACGAGCCCAATGCAGAATTTGAACCCAGGACCCGGAGATCATGACTCGAGCCAAAACTAAGAGTCGGATGCCCAATCAACTGTGCCACCCAGGCGCCCTGGTTTTTTAAATTAATTAATTAATTAATCTCTATATCCAATGTGGGACTTGAACTTAGTACCCTAAGAGGAAGAATCACATACTCTTCCAATGGAGCTAACCAGGCACCCCTAATTTGTTTGTTTGTTTAAGATTGATATGTGGAATCTTACAAAGCCGGGCTGGCAGCTAGGGGGCTCAGTGGGTTAAGCATCTGCCTCCTGCTCAGGTCATGATCCTGGGGTTCTGGGATCCTGGGATTGAGCCCCACATGTAGGATTCCCTCTCCCCCTGCTCATGCTCTCTCTGTGTCTCAAATAAATAAAAGCTTTAAAAAAATTAAAAATCCAGGTTGGGTGGAAGGAGTTTCTAGAAAACTCCCGCCCCCCACTTTACTTTGCCCTTCACGTGTCCCCACCCTGGTCCATGTACTGTTCATCTCAGGGTCTCAGGGAGGAAATGCCTTGGTTAAAAGGAAGGATTTGGCATTGGACAACTATCCCAGGACCCTGGGATCATGACCTGAGCTGAAGGCAGATGCTTAACCAACTGAGCTGCCCAGGTGCTCCAAAATGTCCCTGTTTAAGGGCACCTGGCTGGCTCAGTCAGTTAAGAGTCTGTCTCCAGCTCAGTCCATGATCCCAGGGTCCCGGGATCCAGCCTGCTTCTCCCTCTGCTCTTGCCCCCACTCCCTCCCCTCCCCCTGCTCGTGAGCTCTCTCTCTCTCTCTCAAATAAAATCTTAAGAAAAATAAATAGGGTCATTTATTTAACAGAACAAGAAAAGCTGTAGGAATATTCCTGAAACAATGGTGCTTTCTTTTTATTTTTTAAGTAAAGCTGGGATAGTGCTGTGGCCATCCAGGGACCCCCCGCCCTCACCACACACTTCTTAGGGCTGAAAGGTGCAGGTCCTTCAGCCAGACTACAGAAGTTCAAATCCCAGCTCCCCTACCAACTTGCTGTGTGGCCCTAGACAAGTGACTTAGCTTCTCTGGGCCTCTCTGGGCCTCAACAGCTCCTACAGATAATAATTATCCATCTAACTGGTGGTGGTCATATGTATAAATTGCTCAACAAACAGTAGACGTGATCATCTTAGAGCACCCCAAGGGGCCCCCAGGTGAAAGATATTCTATAAGGAGTCCAGAGGCCCAAAGAACCCAGGGACACGCAGAGATGAGAGTGGGTCTCTGCAAAGCAGACTCTCAGGTTATTAACACTGGAAATCTCCATATTTATCATCCAACCTTCAGGCTCTCTCTGTTCCTTGCCCTAAGGGGCAACCTGGTCCCATCAGGTCTTGCCTGTCCTCTCCCCACCTCTCCCCACCTCTGGGGCTGGTAGCTAGTTGTCACACTCCCCTTCCACCAGGCAGATCCCTGTCCCCCAGGTCACAAGGGTTTTTAAATGAAGCCAGGCTTGCCAGCTCCTGCTAAAGAAAGCAGGCAGGGTTCCAAGGTTTTTGCTTTTCTTTTCTGTCGTTCATGCGGGACAGGAAGGGACAGAAAGCAATTGTCAGCCACTCTTTCCGGTTCGGCCGAGCCCCCTGTCATCTCAAGACAAGACGGTAAATTGTTATCTAGCAAGGCAAATAACTCAGGTTAGTTCTGGAAGCCAGTTTCCCGGGCCCTCTTGGCTCAAAACAACCCTTCAAGGTCACATGTAGGGCAACAGAGGCAAGAAGAAGCTGGTAACACCTGCGAATATTCACAAGGTCTGTTGCAGAACAGAGCAGAAAAATCCTCTCTTTCTGTGGCTTCAGGACACAGATTTCCTTAAGATCGTTGGGAAATTCCTTTTTTCCCCAACTATCCCCCAACTTAATACTTAAGTAATAAGTGTTGGGTTTCGATAATCACATAGTTCCATGCATCTGTCAAAACTCATAGAACTCAGTAAAAAGAGTGAATTTTACTTTATGTAAATGAAGCCTTATTTTTTTAAAGGATTTATTTTTTAAAAAGGATTTATTTATTTATTTGACAGAGAGAGATCACAGATAGAGAGGCAGGCAGAGGAGGAGGAGACTGATGTGGGGCCGATCCCAGGACTCTGGGACCATGACCTGAGCTGAAGCAGAAGCTTAACGAATGAGCCAACCTGGCTCCCCTTATTAATTTTTTTTAAGATTTTTTAAATTTATTTGACAGAGAGGGAGATATAGTGAGAGAGGGAACACAAGCAGGGAGAGTGAGAGAGTTGAGAAGCAGGCTTCCCACAGAGCAGGACCCCGGGATTCTGGGATCATGATCTGAGCCAAAGGCAGACGCTTAACCAACTGAGCCACCCAGGCACCCCTTTTATTTTATTTTTTAAAAGATTTTATTTACTTATTTGAAAGAGATAGAGAGAGAGGGGTAGCAAGAGAGCATGAGCAGGAAGGAGAGGGAGTATAGCAGGCTTCCTGCTGAGCAGGGAGCCCGATGTGGGACTAGATACTGGGACTCTGGGATTATGACCTGACCAGAAAGCAGACCGGTAACTAACTGACTAAGCCACTCAGGCATCCCCCCCCCCATTGTACATTTTAAAGACCTGTCTCTGAAATTTTATCTGATAGTGTTTTATGCAAGATTGAGGCCACTAGACCTCAGTGTCTAGAAATTAGGGGGAATGAAAATATTTTTTTAAGTTTATTATTTTTTTTAGTCATCTCTATACCCAGCCTGGGGCTTGAACTCACGACCCTGAGAGCAAGCTGACATGCTCTTCCGAAGGAGTCAGGCAGGCGCCCCTAAAATATTTCATTTTTTAGAATGAAAGGGTATGTGGCTCTTTCCTGCTACTTACCCAAGGGTTTTCAAACTAAGTCCCCAGGGATTCCTCAGGGTTCCACACATGCCCCTTGCTTGTCGCCTGACCCATAGTCAGAGATGCCCACTTCTGTGCCCCTCAAAAGCTTTTATCTGAAAAGTTCTGAGACTGAAGGGTTTCAAGGATCAGAGCTCTTAACAAAATGACTCTTGCTATGTCCTGAGCTACTTTGTATCCAAGCTGTGTTTTGGGGTCTTCAAGGAAGGGAGTCTGTAAAATTTGTTTATGCTAACCCACACCCTCTGCCTTCCTGCCCACTGGTTTTCTTTCAGTTCCTCAAAGCTGGTGCACTCTGTCCTTCCCCAGGCCCTTGGGACATGCAATTTCTTCCACCCAGAATGCCCTCCCTGACTGGTTCTCCTGCTTAACTCTTGCTTACCCTCCGCTCAGCTATTTCTTCCTCCAAAAACCTCCCTGGGCTCTTCCACTGGGGGCCATATTCTTCTGCCAGATGTTTTCCCAAAACCCAGTTCCTCTCCTTTCGGGGTGGAGATGACTGGTGGAGTGTGAGGTTGTTGAGCACTCTCCTGATGCCTGTCTTCCTCCGACAGACAGGGCAAAGTGCACGAGGGCTGGGAGGGGTCCCCTTGCTCCCAGCATGCGCATCGCATCCGGCACATAGTAAGTGCTCAATAAATATTGTCTACACTTTGGCCCTGTGTATACAGTTGTATTTACATAGAGATTTCACACGCACATGTCCCTTTTACTGAAACACAGCATGCCTAAAGAAAAGCGTGAGGATGTAAGTGTACGCTCAAATTTTCACTAGCTTCCCATTTCCCCTCCCTCCCCAGGAAACTTCCATCCTTATCTCCAGCAACATAGATAGGTTGTGCTTTCTTTTCTTTCTTTGAGAAGGGCGCCTGGGTGGCTCAGTGGGTTGAAGCCTCTGCCTTGGCTCGGGGTATGATCTCAGGGTCGTGGGAGAAGAGCTAGCCAGTATGTGGGGAGTGGGGAGAGGGGTGGTGCAGAGGGAGAGGGAGAGAGTGGCCGGACTCAGGACTCGATCTCAGGCCCCTGAGATCATGACCAGAGCGAAAATCAAGAGCCAGGCGCTCCATCGACCGAGGCACCCGGGTGCCCCACCCTGGTCCTTTTTAATAGATGGCTTTGTGCTGTTATGTTCTTTTCTGCATCTGGATTCTTTTGCTCACAGTTATGTTGGTGAGAATCATTCAGATTGTTGCATGGAGCCGTAACTGATCATGGAGATCTCTTTCACACTCATTGTTATTGACCAGGGGATGGTCAATTTTTTTTTTTCTGTAAAGGGCTAGATGGTAGCCAGGTTCACCTCTGCAGGGCTTCATCTCTGTCACTGGCCTAGGAAAGCAGCCTCAGACCATCTAAGGAAGTGGGCCCACGGGGCGCCTGGGTGGCTCAGTTGGTTGGGCAGCTGCCTTTGGCTCAGGCCGTGGTCCCGGAGTCCTGGAATCAAGTCCCGCATTGTGCTCCCAGCTCCACGGAAAGTCTGCTCCTTCCTCTGACCTTCTCCCCTCTCATGCTCTCTCTCAAATAAAAAAAATAGTGGGCATGGTTATGTTTCAAGAACACTTTATTTATGGGTACTGGGATTTCAACTTCATGTACTTTTCATATGTCACTGTTAGAAGTTTTTTTTCCCAATGATTTAAAAATGTATGAACTTTTTGGTAGCTCCTTGAAAAGCTAAGCACAAAATTGCCATATGATTCAGCAATCCCACTCCTGGATACAAACCCGGGGGGACTGAAAGCAGGGGCTCAGAGATGCTCATTACATTCCCGGGGCATCACTGACAAGAAATGGAAACAACAAAGCAAGTTGTAAGTAAGATGAATGGATAAACAAAATGTGGTGTGTCCCTACGATGGAATATTAGCCATTAAAAGGAATGAAGTTCTGACCCATGCCACACATGGGTGAATCTTGAAAACATTTATGCCGAGTGAAAGAAGACACGCACGAAAGGATAAGTATTGTGTGATTCCACTTACTTGAGGTGTGAACAGGCAAAAGTCACAGAAACAGAAGGTAGATGGTGGAAGCCAGGGGCAAGGGAGGGTAGGGAGTTAGTGTTTCATGGGGACAGAGTTTCAGTTTGGGAAGATGAGAAAGTTCTGGGGATGGATGGTGGGGTGGTTGCATAGCAAGGTGAGGGCACTTAATGCCAGTGGACTGTACACTTAAGAAATGGTTAAAATGGGTCACCTGGGTGGCTCAGTCATTTAAGCATCTGCCTTCAGTTCAGATCATGATTGTGGGGTCCTGGGATCGAGCCCCACGTAGGGTTCTGCACTCACTGCCGAGTCTGTTTCTCCCTCTGCCCCTCCCCACCTCTTGCTATTTCTGTCTGTACTAAATAAATACATAAAATCTTAGATTTTGTGTATTTATTTGACAGAGAGAAACATAGCCAGAGAGGGAACACAAGCAGGGGGAGTGAGGGAGGGAGAAGCAGGCTTCCCGCTGAGAAGGGAGCCCGACGTGGGACTTGATCCCGGGTCTCCAGGATCATGACCTGAGCCGAAGTCAGTCGCCCAACCAATTGAGCTACCCAGGCGCCCCAATACATAAAATCTTTTAAAGAAATGGTTAAAATGATAAAATAAACGTGAAAGGGACACCTGAGTGGCTCAGTTGATTAAGCGTCTGCCTTCAGCTCAGGTCATGATCCCAGGGTCCTGGGATCAAGTCCCACATCAGGATCCTTACTCAGCAGAACCTGCTTCTTCTTCTCCCTGCTGCTCCCCCTGCTTGAGCTCTCTTTCTGACAAATAAATAAAATCTTAAAAAAAATTTAATGTGAAAAGTGTTTTGCCACAATTTTAAAGATCCATTTGTATTAAAAACAAATCCCCCCAAAACAAAAACGTAAAAACCATTCTTAGCTCATGGGTTGCACAGAGACAGTGGGCCAGATTTGTCCCATGGGCTCCAAGTCTGTCGCCGTCTGTTGCAGACTGTTTCATTGAAGGAAATAAAAACATGATTTTATCCATTCTATTGTTGAGAGGCATTTGGGTATGAACTTGGTAGGCAGTTTTCACACGGGGGCTATTTTGGTCATGCTTATATTCCCTGCCCCTGCATGCAAACTCCTGTTTCTTTACTGTCCCTGGGACAAGGGCTTCTGGAATCATCCCCCAGGCACTACCTCCTGGACCAGTCCCAGCCCGGATGTGAGAAGGCTGGGCTCTTGAATGGAGAAACTGTGGCAGGAAATGGGGGAGCAGAACTTTCTACCCCTGGGCCCCTAGAGTCTGCCCCGGGGGCTTCCTCTTGGCCCCAGATGTGGGATGGGAGGGCCAGGGAGCCAAGACACTCAGCCAAGACAGGAAGCTCCCCATCCAGAAGTCTTAAAGAGGGAGATGTGGCAGGGGCACGAAATCAGTGCCCGAGATTTGGTCTGTTGAGTCCATCCACGGGGTAAGTGACGCCAGCTCCTGCTCAGCCCAGAACCCCAGCCCAAGGGGGCCGAAACAAAGCTAGGACTCTGGCCTCGACCCGCACAGGGGCTCAGGATCCCATATCCCACCTTCTCTGAAGGCTTGGCCCTCCCCAGATGGGAAGGGACTGACCCCGCTGTGGATTCCTTCTTGCAGCACCTGCAGGAATGAAGGCTCTTCCCCTCTTATTCCTCCCTGTCCTGGGGTTGCTGGTGTGTGGCAAGTCTCTGTGTCCGGTGGATGAAGCCATCAATGAGAAGATCCAGGATGACACCAGATCCTTAAGTGAGGAACCTCACTTCCAGCCTCAGCAGGGGCCTCAGAGGTCCCCTCTACTTCCTGACATGGAGCAGCCATCAAGCCAGCCCCAACCAGAACCAAACCTCCATCCCAAACCCAACCCAACCCCAGCCCCCACCCAGCTCCACCTTTGCCCAAAGCTTGGTATCCTCCTTCCTCTAAAACACCCATCTCAAGATAGAACCTGGGAGTTGATGAGCTCCCCACCTCATGGCTCTCCACCAGGGCCTGGCCCACCTGGGCCTTCCTCAGAAGAATTTTCTTCGTCCCCTGCCTAGCTCCACACCACCAGGGCCGCGAGAATGGGGGAGAAGTAGCTTGAACTCATGGGTTCCTCCCCTCCTCCCTTCCGCAGTTCTTGCCACAATGAGGAACTTCGGCCTGAGCTGCCGGAGCGTCACCTCCAGGGGGGACCTGGCCACCTGCCCCGCAGGTAAGTACCCAAGTCCTTTTCCAGGCCTCTCACTTCTGTCCCCAGCGCCCAGGAACCCCTCCCCCTAAGTCCCGCCTCTATTTCTTGAGTCAGCTTTCCTGCTCTGCTTCCCTAGCTTCTCCCTGCCCCAGCCCCGGGACTGCATTTCCTCAGGACACTGGAGTGCAGGTCCCCAGCCTCCCTGCCGCCCACGCAAGCCGGCTCCCATTGCCTGATGTTGGAGCTCCCCGCTTCCCCTGGACCCCCAGGCCCGTAGCCTCCGGCTCGGGTCCAAGCTCCCTATGCTTCCCGCCTTCAGGCTTCTCGGTCACCGCCTGCACTTGCGGCTCCGCCTGTGGCTCGTGGGACGTGCGCGCCGAGACCACATGCCACTGCCAGTGCGCGGGCATGGACTGGACCGGAGCTCGCTGCTGCCGCATGCAGACGGTCGCCTGAAGACCGCCGCCTGAGGTCGGGGGCGGCGCGAGGCGGGATGGGGGCGTGGCTAGGCCCCGGAGGGGGCGGAGTCAGGCCTCCGACGGGGCGAGGCTAGGCCTCGGAGGGGCGGGGCTGGAAATAAATCTTGAGAAGATGACGGTGAGGATCTGGGCGCCGCGAGGTCTTTTGTGGGGGGTGGGGAACTAAGCTAGCGTCTCCGAAAAGAGCGGGACACGCAGACGCTGGAGGAAGGCTGTGGCGGTGGGCGCCACGTTCTTCTGCCCATCCATCTCCTCCCATGTGTGGCTCTCCCGTCACATCTCTGGAAACAAGGCCTCTACTTCCTCTAAGGACACTCACACCCAAGAATCATTGCCTTCTTCAGGAGGGGAAGTGGGTGTTACCTCTGAGGCCACCTTGACGATCCCTCGGGTCTCTGGTCTTCCGGGAAGACGCTGGGTCATTCTGCCGCAGCCTCTACAATGAGGTTTCATTCGGGGTCTGGGTCTGAATGGGACAGGGACTCCCGCCCCCTCCACACCTACTCTGCATACACTTCAGGGCCCCAAGTCCCCAGTAGCCCCAGAGTCGAGGTGGTCCCCTGAGTCATCCCTCAGCCCAGAGTCCCGAGCCGCGATCCCTCACTCCCCAACCTCATGGACCGGCCTAATAGGCACAGGCAAAGCTGCTGCGTGGACAGGAAGGAATCTTCACAGGAGCAGGCTGAGAACTCTCACCTGAGGCCACCAACGGCAAGTTCACGTTTTCATACCTGCGGCGCAGTTTCGAGTAGTTAGTTACAACCCGCAATACACAGAGGCACCTTTTCCCCCATGAACACTTGAATGGGAAAACACAGGGCAGGGTACTTATTTGTCCTTGGGTGTATTTCCGGCTCTCAGGAGAGCATGTCACATAGTAGGTGCTCAGGAAATGTTTGTTAAATAAATCACCACGTACACACGTGCATACAACATCCAGGTGCACATACTATGTGTACACGCACGATACACAACCCAGTCACTGTGGTCACACAGGGACACACCATGCCCACAGACATGTACATGGGCACAAGAAAGCACTCCTGAAACACATGGCCATGGAAGGAGGAACACAGACACATAGATGTGTAAACCCTGGACAGAGTCTCTTGCTTCTGATATCAAGTCCCCACCCCCACCTGGATGGTATTGGTCCCCATCTGAATTCTGACCTGAAAGGTAAGTCACCGGCAACCCTTACACAGCTTCCTGGGGATCCAGATCCAGATGATTCAGGGTCCAGTTCCCTGGGAACCCTAACCCAAGGGTCTTCAAATCCAGCCCAAGAGATGCAGACACAGACTTAACACTTGGTGCACAGTCTTGAAAAGGACCCCAGACTCAAATGCTGCAGCCCCCAGCAGCACACTCCAGGGACTGGAGCATGGATGATGGGGTGGAATCCTGGTTTTCAAGATGTTTTAGACTCTCCTGGTGGGAGGTGGGGGGGCACCCATGACTTTCTTCTGCCCATCCCTCTCCCCCTGTGTTGTGCCCCCACCTCTGCCACCCATGCCCAGGGATGGCACAAACCCTGTCTGATTCAGATAGCCATGAGCTGGGATCACAAACTCTCCTCTTGCCTCTGGAACCCACCCAAAGCCCAGTACAGAGATTCTCCTCCTATATCCTCCCTCCTAACCCCACTGTGGCCATGAGGTTGAGGAGGGACCACTAAGTCAGAAGTGTGTTGACGGGCAGAAAGGGTGGGTCTAGAACCTTGCCTGTCCCACCCCCTCACCAATGTGGAGGGGGGGTGCACTCCTTTGTCCCCAGGTTGATTGGAATGCCTCTTTATCTCCGAGTCCCACTCAATTGTTCCCCTGTGTCCAGATCCCAAGAAGGTCCTCTTCAGAGTCCTAAATTCCAGCATAGTTATTCTCCTGTCCCAGAGTGCAGACTTGGATAGGCAAGCCCCCTCCTCAAGCCTCCATTTTCTCACTTGCCAACTGCCCAGCCTTCCCGCCTCCCCAGGTAGCCAAGATCCTTCCAGTCACAAGTGCCTCAAACCCCACTTCAAGCTAGCTTGAGCAGAAGTAAAAGGAAGTTTCTGGGAGCATCTGGCTGGCTTAGTCAGTAGAGCATGCGACTCTTGATCTCGGGGTTGTGAGTTTGAGCCCCATGTTGGGTGTAGAGATGACTTAAAAATAAAATCTTTTTTTTAAAAAAAGAATTTTTCTGGATATGTAATGGAGAGGCCCAGGGCTAAATATTTCTTTACTTACTTATTCATTCATTTATTCATTTTAGAGCAAGAGAGTGCTGAGGGAAGGGGCAAAGAGGATAGGGGGAGAGAAAGAGAGAATCTACACTCAGCACAGAGCTGGAAGCAGGGCTTGATCTCACAACCCTGAGACCACGGACCTGAGCCAAAAACCAAGAGTCTGATGCTTAAGCAACCGCACCATCCAGGCAACCCGAAAAGCCCAGGGTTAGAACGACAGATTTAAGTCTGAGTGGATAAAACTCTCAAATGATATCTCCAGGATATGACTCCCTCTCAGCTCTGCTTTCCGCAGTGCTGGCTTCTTTCCCAAATGGGTTCTCCCCCAACACGGCTCCAGGCTGACCTTTTCCCAGTCTGAGAGCCCCAGTGGGGGAAAAAAAAAAGAGGATTTTCCTGGCTAGGCCTGGATCATGTGCCCACTCTAAATGTGCCCACTCCAATCACTGGACGGGAGACACATTCTTTCTTAAAAGAAAATTGAAGACTGTTTACCCTGTGACAGGGCTGGTCAGGAAACCTCGCAGAGCCCTCCAGGCCACTGTGATTGCTCGTGGGCCTCCACTGTCACTATTTTGTCCAAAGGGCTGGATGGAGCCTGGTCTTAGTTTCAACCACCTACAGAAGTGTGCTATGCTGCGGCCCCGCCCCCTGCACCTGTCCATCACAGCAGAACCAGCTGCCCATTGGTCCGTCTCCTCTGTGACTGTTACATCAGGAGAGGGTCGAATTTCTCAATTGCAGACTTCTTTCTAAGGTGCTGGCTTAGAAAGACTGTTAAAACAGTTTTCTTTGAGCAGACAAAATTGACAGTAGCATAGAAAACAGAACATCATCTTCATCAAACTTGGGGGACCATTCCAAAGTTATCTCAAATTTAATCACATATTTATTTATATATTTATTAAAAATTTTATTTATTTGACAGAGAGAAACACAGCCAGAGAGGGGACACAAGCAGGGGGAGTGAGAGAGGGGAAGCAGGCTTCCCACAGAGCAGGCAGCCCGATGTGGGACTCGATCCCGGGTCTCCGGGATCATGACCTGAGCCGAAGGCAGTCGCTCAACCAACTGAGCCACCCAGGCGCCCCATTAATCACATATTTAAAACCTAAAACATAACTACTTCTCCCACATGGAAAGTCTTTTTAAGAGGGGCCTGGGTGGCTCAGTCAGTTAAATGTCTGCCATAGGTTCAGGTCATGATCCTGGCAGTGGCTCCCCACTGAGCAGGGAACCTGCTTCTCCTCCCTCTGCCATTTCCCCCATCCCCTTTGGCTTGTGCTCTCTCTGCCAAATAAAAAAATAAAATCTTTTTAAAAGTCTTTTAAATTATCTTTTACTTTTTTTTCCAAAGGGAGAGAGCCATAATAGTCTAGGCTAGCACTCTCTAATATGGCAGCCATCAAATGCTTGAAATGTCTCATGAGCTTAAATCACATTTGAGGGCACCTGGGTGGCTCAGCGGGTTAAAGCCTCTGCCTTTGGCTCAGGTCCTGATCTCAGGGTCCTGGGATCGAGGCCTGCTTGGCAGGGAGCCTGCTTCCTCTGCTCTCTCTGCCTGCCTCTCTGCCTACTTGTGATCTCTCTGTCAAATAAAAGAATAAAATCTTTAAAAAAAAAAAAAAGAAATCACGTTTGATTTTTGAAGATTTAGTACCCCAAAAAGGTAATATATAGCATTGCCTACATGCTGAAGTGGTAATTTTTGAGGTATATTATGTTGAATAAGATACATTATTAAAATTAATTTAACCTGTTTCTTTTTGTCTTCTTAATGTGGTTGTCAGATAATTTTAAAGATGTGGTTTACATTGCGTTTCTACGGGAAGGCACTGTTCTAAACTTAAAGAGATAAATTCCCTACAAACTTGGTCTCATTTTTATCTCTAGTTTTCAAGGTCACAGACACAAAGAGAGCTTTAAGACATCTAGACAGAGTGCAGACATGTGAATGCAAGAATATGGATACTTCTCTGGTTAAACCCATGTAGCAACCCCTCAACGGGCAAGCCGTGTGAACACATGAGCAGATGTGTAGTGGTTTCCGGTAGTGTGTATGAGTGTGGGTAGGTGAGTAGATGCGTGCGTGAGCATGAGTGTTTCCAAGTGTTCCTCTGTCTGGAGACCCAGGGAGAGAGGACACCATGTCCAGGATTAGGTCGAGGTGCACGTCTGGCCTCTGTCCCCGATCTGGGTGGAGCTCCAGTGGTTGGTCCCCTTGCCTCACATCCTTTCCTTTCCACCACGGGGCCTTGAAGAAGTAGAACTTCTTGGGCTGGAGCTGAGGGGTGGGACTGTGGCAGGGGGCAGGAAGATGTGGGAGACCTAGGGATCCTGCCTCCAAGCCCAGATACCCCAAACCTAAAAGGTGGGACTCCCGGGGGCCACAGATTCTCTTGAGAGGCAGGGAATGAAGTTCATGTGGGTAGACAGATACATAGCTTCTTGCAAAGTTTGTGACCACTCTTTATACATTTTTAAAATTTGTTTATATTATGTATAATTGATGTATAACATTGTGTATGTTTGAGGTAGACAGGTATGGATTTAATACATTTGTTTATTGCGACATGATGACTGCCATAGCGTTGGCTAACATTTCTGTTGCTGGTTCCTGATTGTGCCGTTTCCTGTATCTTGATCTATGGGCTTCTCTGCTTGGTGCTCCGTGGGACTGCTGGTCTCCTAAGACCCTCTTGATCTGGGAGGGGGGCGGTGAGGATGCCCCAGGACTGGAGGATCCCGGATTGCTGAAAAACGGAGGCTGACCTCTCCTCCCCGAGCCCCCAACCCAGAGATTTCCTCATTTGTCATGACACCTTCCGGTGGGTGGGGATGTGTGTGGGCAAACTGAGTGGGAACCATGGAGTCTGAGGAAACCTACATGAAGCAGAAGGTCAAAATGCAGGCAGCAGCCTTCAAAGACAAGAAAAAGAGGGCCCCAGCCAATAACGAAGGTTAGGCACCTCGGGGTGGAGAGGGGAGAAGTCAGATGGGAGGGATTGGGATGGGAGAGATAAGGGGCTAAAAGTGGGCTCACAGGGCTCCTTCTCCTATCCCCCAAACGCTCATGCATGCCTCTCCACCTAACCGAGAAGCAGATCTCGTTTTCCCCAGTTCTTTTATCCGCAGAAATTTGTTGTGTGCAGGGGTTTGGTGACGGAGATCTCTGAGCTCCCTTCCCAGCCCCGCCTCCACCCCAGAGCTCCCAGCAGGTTTGCCCTCTCACTGACCTATTCACAGGTGCAGATAACCCAGACTATGAGAATATCACCTTGACCTTCAGAAACCAGGACCAGCCCAAGGGCAGGCATTCGCCACACAAGGATCAGCACAAGCAGCCATCTGCCGCCACACACCGCACAGCCTTGGGAGGGACCCATGGTAGGGCATCACAGGAACAAGGAGCACCAGGAGGAGGTTGGGGTCAGAGGGGTAGGACGTGGTGACATCAGGGCTTGCATGTTATAGTTGGGGGCAGCGGGTTAGCTTCACAGGTGGGGACAATGATGTCGGTGATGTTGGTGTTGGCGGAAGTGTTGGTGAAGGTTTGGGTGATGGTGATGGTGGAGGGGACCACGGAGGGGACCACGGAGGGGACCACGGAGGGGACCATGGAGGAACCACCTAGACAGAGCCGATGACATGCTGATGAGACCTGGTGCTGGGGACAGTGCTGACAACGGTAGGCACTGATGTTGATGGGTGTCGGTGACAGCAGTGAGTGCTGCTAAAGGGGAAGGTAAGGGGACACATTAGGGACAGTTGCGGGTGGCTCTGGTCAGCGTGCATGTTGGCAGTCACAGTGGCTACGGTGTTGAGAAGGCAGGTGCAGGTGACAGATTCTGGTGGTGTTAGAGTCAGTGCTGATGGGCTGGGTGATGGTGTTGGGCCCTGGAGGTCACCTGTCCTGCCTCTACCCCAGTCCCCACCCCATCTGGGCAATGCTCAGACCCCGCCCAGGTCCCCCGTTGTCTGCACAGAGCCCTCATGAGCCTGCACATCGTTCTCACCCTGTCCTGCATCATTCTCTTGGCCTTGGTCCTGACAAAGAGTGAGTAGGGTTTTTGGTTTTAGGGTTTTTGTTTTTTGTTTTTTGTTTTTTTGGTGGGAGGAGGCCGGGGCAGTGTGTAGAGGGTTCTCAGGAGGTGGGGAGGCCTGGTGTTTCCACCCCGTCTTCCTTCTCCCTCGTTCCTCTCCCTTCCCCCACCCTTGTTCCCAGGACTGCAGGACTGGGGGAGCCTCAAGCTTTTCCTGCCTCCCCCACCCCTTCTCCTGAACAGATTCCAAGATGTCCCAGGAATTGTGGCTCTTGAAGGAGGAGCTCTGGAATGGTGAGGGTGGGACCTGGGGGAGGCCCAAGGGGTCGAGGAGGGGGTAAGAGTAGCGGTGATACAGACATGCCTGCTTCATGCCTCAGTCTCCAGCACGGTGCGAGAGTGTCAGGAGGAGCAGAATCAGGGCTGGAGATCCGTCCAGCAGCTCATCCTGGAGGCCAAGCAGGACATTCACATGGTCAAAAGAAATGTCCAGGTGGAGGGTGATAAAGTGAAGATGCTATCAACAGGTGCCCTTGCCGACCTTCACTGGGAGGAATTTGTCTCATGCTGGGTGCTGGGGAATTGGGGGAGGAGACGGCAGGGGTCCCACCCTCCCAGGGCGCAGGTGTTTAAAGGTATGATGGATGTCATTCCAAGTCGCTCAGCGGGATATTTAAATGCTGCTGGGAACACCAAGTACCCAGGCCCTGTAGCACCCCAGACTGGGAATAGGGCAGGGAGACTTCCAATAAATGTGGGGGCTTTGGGCGCCTGGGTGTCTCAGTGGGTTAAAGCCTCTGCCTTCGGCTCAGGTCATGATCTCAGGTCCTGGGATCAAGGCCCGCATCGGGCTCTTTGCTCGGCAGGGAGCCTGCTTCCTCCTCTCTCTCTCTCTCTCTGCCTGCCTGTGAGCTCTCTCTCTGTGTCAAATAAATAAATAAATAAATCTTAAACAAAAACAAAAAAAAATGTGAGGGCCTTGTGGGGAGACCCCACCCCAGCTTTCTCCTGTCTTTCCGCTCCCAGACTTGAGCCAAATCAAGAATAAGTTACAGGAAATCTCCAAGGCACTAGAGAAGAAGCCAAGCTCATGTAAGTTGGGGCTGGGGAGGTGGATGAGGGGGGAGCCACAGACTTGGTCTCAGTTTCCTTCCTGGGGAAGGGATCTGCCTGACCTTGGGTCTCCATCCCGTCCAGAGACCTCAAAAAACGAGAAGACCTTGAAGACCTGGCTGCACCTCCCAGTGAAGCTGGCCACATGTGTGAATCATGTTGTGTTGTGAGCATAATGCATGACACAGCACGTGGCTGGGTCAGCAAGGACCCAAAAAGTGTGTCAGTGTGAGTGTGGGCATTGGCAACATGGGTAGCACCTGAATACGTGAGTGTCCTGTGGTATGTTGTGTACGAATGTGTCGTGGTGGAGCTGTGCGGGGGGGGGGGGGGGGCGCCCCTATAATTGTGAGTATTGCCACGTGTGCCCTGTCACCACCTGTGTTGGTGTGAGCAGATGTGTGCCAATGTGAGTGCGGCTGATGATGTCACCGAGGGTGTTCAGAGCCTGTAGACATGTACATCCCTTTGTTTCTGCACTCACGGTTTGTGATTTGTGAAGATAAAGGCCAATGCAAAAGAACGTGGCTTTCGGATCTCATACTGGGAGCAGCTGGGGGCTTTGGGGACCTGGTGGGGGAGGGTCTGGCAAATGTTGGGGGATGGCGAAAGGCACACAGTGAGCACATGATCCCAGGAACCCTGGGGCAGGCATGAGGTTGTCCGGGAGTGAATGCCCCAAGGAGGTCTTTGTGTGTCCATAATGTGTACTAGGGAGTAACCCAGTCTCGGAGCCAGAGAGTGTGTGCCTGCGACGGGCAGAGTCTCCCTAAGTGTAGGTGGGCCCACCGGTGTATCCGAACCCTTAAGCAGGTACCCACGGGTGTAAGTGCGCTCCTGAGTCACAGCGCGCTCCTGAGCGTGCAGCCGTCGGTGAGCACGCCCCTGGCTCAGGCATCTACGTCCCTTAAGAGAACGTGTACCTGAATAAATGCACGGAATGTGTGTCCAAGGCAGAGCTGTGCCTTTAGGACAAACACACATATGTGCCCTGAGACAGACACGTGAACCCACCGTCCAGCGTGCGCCCCGTAACCGGGGACCACCCGCGCTGCTGGTCCGAGAACCAGCCTACCCCAGCGCACCCGGCCGCTGATCTCAGGGCCACACCCCTCGGTCGGGTGCCCCGGGCACGCGCACCCCCTGGCGGCTGTTCTCCGGAATCTCCGCCAGCGCGCGCGCCCCGCCCCCGAGCCCGCCCCGCCCCCGAGCCCGTCCCAACGCAGCGCCTGCGCACTCAAGGCCTTTTACGGCGCCGTAAAGCAACTCGGTCAAACTGACGGCCGCGGTACGCCGGTGAGACCCCGCCTGCCCGCGACCCCTACCTGAGCCGGGCCTTGCCGGCTCCGGGACCTCCAGCCTGCCGCGCGTCTGGGGATCCTGGGCTACGGCCTCGGCGTCCGCGATCCCCGGTCCGTCCGCTTCGGCCCACGCAAAGGGTCCGTGAGGCGGGCGGGTCCCTCCGGTGGGTCCCTTTCCGGCCCCTCTGCCCGGTCCACGCTGCTGCGGGAGTCTCGGGGCTCGGGCCTTTGCGCGGCTTAGCTTACTGGTTCCCATCGCAGCCCGGTGAGGGGGGGGCAACACTCCGCCTCTCATCTCGCGCGCTGGGCCTGCGGGTGTAGACGGATGCGCACCTGGGGCGCGTCTTGGAGCCCCTGGACTGCCCCCGCGCTGGTCTTCTCATTCCCCACGCAGACCTCGTTGGGGGCAGTCCCAGCATCCCCAGACCCCTCCGGCCTGCGGCCCCTTCCACCGCAGTAGGAACTCAGCTCCTTCTCCCGACCCCACCCTTGGCAGCGGCTTCACACAAGAGTGGACGAGGGTCGGGGGACGGGAGAGAGGGTGTCTCAGCGCCCTTGGGATCCCCTCATCCGCTCCTACTCCCCACCCTCACCGCAGGTGGGCGTCGTCGTGGAGGTCTCAGTGCCCCTTACGGTCTGTTCCACCGGCCTAGGGCTTGGTGCCCTAGGATAGGAGGATCACAGCGCCCCCTCCTGACTCCCACAAACCCTGTGTCTCACAGTCGGCCTCCACCTTGTCTCCCACTACTGTCCCGCTACCTTTCTGGAGGGCACGAAGGTGGAGGGGTTCCCAGCTCCTTCCCTGCGGCCGCCTCCAGTCTTCCTTACAAACGAAGGCCCATCCGCGTCTTCAAGGAGGCGTGCTGTCAGAGCTCTTTCCTCCTGACTTGTCCCCTGTACTCCTCTATCCGTCCCTGAAACCCCAAACCCTCCTGGCTGTTGGTCTTGACACATTCTACTCCCCTCTCTGGTTTCTTTGGCTTTCCGCAGAGGAGAGGTGGGGAAGTTCTCTTCATCTGCAGGAAGTCAGCGCTGTTGCTACTAGAGGCTTGTGGGGGACAGTGCCCAAGACTACTGACAGCCCCCCATCCTTGTCCCTAGGTCTGACGCCCCCTCCCCCATGTACTAGGTCTCTAGTGGCTCCCACAGGTGCAGAGGGGGCACGAAGGTGCTTTCACATAGGAGCAGTCACCTGGAACTTGAAGGTGGGGATGGTTTCCGTTCCCTGCTCTGGTCCCCCTCTTGTGTCCTCCCCTCTCCCCTCCCCTCCCAAACCCTCTCTTTGCTAAAGGTGTGAACCTACTTCTTTCCCCATTTTCCTTCACTGGAGGAGACATGCTTTAGGTGCAGGGGGATGCCCCCTTTCCTTCCCCTCTTTGCATGGGAGGTCGGCCATGGAGCGCACAGAAAGGGTGGAGGGGGGCAGTACTGCTCCACAGTCTCCCTGCCCTGACATGCGTTTCCTTGTGTCCCAGCAGGGCTGCGGCAGCATGGAGGCGCGCTTCACGCGCGGGAAGTCGGCGCTGCTGGAGCGGGCCCTCGTGCGGCCCCGCACCGAGGTGAGCCTGAGCGCCTTCGCGCTGCTCTTCTCCGAGCTGGTGCAGCACTGTCAGAGCCGAGTCTTCTCCGTGGCCGAGCTGCAGGCGCGCCTGGCTGCCCTGGGCCGCCAGGTGGGTGCCCGTGTCTTGGATGCGCTGGTGGCTCGTGAAAAGGGTGCCCGGCGGGAGACCAAGGTGCTGGGTGCTCTGCTCTTCGTCAAGGGCGCGGTGTGGAAGGCGCTGTTCGGCAAGGAGGCCGACAAGCTGGAGCAGGCTAACGATGACGCCCGCACCTTCTACATCATCGAGCGGGAGCCGCTCATCAACACCTACATCTCGGTGCCCAAGGAGAACAGCACGCTCAACTGTGCCAGCTTCACAGCGGGCATCGTGGAGGCGGTGCTCACGCACAGCGGCTTTCCCGCCAAGGTCACGGCGCACTGGCACAAGGGCACCACGCTCATGATCAAGTTTGAAGAGGCGGTCATAGCCCGAGACCGGGCCCTGGAGGGCCGCTGACCCCGCGGGAGATAAAGAATGCAGAGAGCCCCCTTCCCAAATGTGTCTTTTGTCTTGTGTGGGGGCCTCACAGATCCACCAGACCATGTCTTAACCCAGGTGCCTGCCTCAGGCTGGGGAGCGTGGTCAAGACCCGAGCATGTTTATAATCGGTAGAGGAGCGGAGGTGGGCCAGGTCCCACCCAGCCGGGCTAGGGGGAGGCCAGAGCAGTTGGGGGTGAGTCTGCAGAAGGAGTCCCCATGTGGCTGGAGATAGGAGAACGCTGCTACTCTGTGTCCAGCCACCCTGCAGCGCTACAGCAGTAGGTCAAGGATTGGGTGTGGCTGTGTGCCTAGAAGATGGGCAGAGGGTGGAGACTGACCCCTGCTTTGGACCCTTGCTGCTCATTGTCCCCAGCTGGCGGCACCAGCGTCTCCTGGGGGCCCGTGAACATGCAGACCCTCAGGCCTGCCAAGTGCGAGTCTGTATGTTAGCAAGATGATCTGGGGATTCCTGTGCAGCTTATTTTGAGAAGCAGTGCCCTAGGGCTCAGTATGTTCCAACTGGGGGGTCTGGACCCCACCCCCAGAGTTTCGGATTCTGCAGACATGGGCCAGCTGATGATTTGCATTTCTAACAAGTTCCCAGGAACTGCTGGTGCTCCAGGGGCCATACTTTGAGAACTCTGCCTCTGGAGACCCGGGGAAATGGGTGGGCCTCCTTCACAGTCGTCTGGGCACCTACAATATTTTGAAGTTAATATCAATCTATAAACACATTTATGTTGTTTATTATTATTATTTAAGATTTTATTTATTTATTTGGGAGAGAGGGAGAAGCAGACTCCCCGCTGAGCAGGGAGCCCCATGTGGGGCTCGATCCCGGGATCCTGAGATCATGAACCGAGGCAGAGGCAGATGCTTAACCAACTTGAGTCACCCAGGCGCCCTTGTTTTATTTTATTTTTATTTTAAAGATTTT
>PITA01012624.1:0-61111 GCA_004023965.1 Spilogale gracilis
AACAGACATTTTTCTAAAGAACATATACAAATGGCCAACAGGTACATGAAAAGCTACTCAACATAACTAATCATCAGAGAAATGCAAATCAAAACCATGATAAAATATTACTCCACCCTTGTTAGGATGGTTATCATCAAAAAGACAAGAGATTCCAAGTGTTGTCAAGGATGTAGAGATAATGGTATCCATGTGCACTGTTGTTGGGAAAGTAAGTTGGTTCAGCCACTCTGGAAAACAGTATGGAGGTTCCTTATATTACGCCTTGATCAGAAAGGATGAATACCCAACTTTTGTATCAACATGAACAGGACTGGAGGAGATCATGCTGAGTGAAATAAGCCAAGCAGAGAAAGTCAATTACTATATGGTTTCACTTACTTGTGGAGCATAAGGAATAACATGGAGGACATTAGGAGAAGGAAAGGAAAAGTGAATTGGGGTAAATCAGAGAGGGAGATGAAGCATGAGAGACTGTGGACTCTGAGAAACAAACAGGATTTTCGAAGGGAGGGGGTTGGGGGATGGGTGAACCTGGTGGTGGGTATTAAGGAGGGCATATATTGCAAGGAGCACTGGGTGTGGGGCATAAACAATGAATCTTGGAACACTGAAAAAATAAAATAAAAATTTAAAAAACAAAAAAGAATTAAAACTAGGAGTACCCTATGATCTAACAATCCCACTTCTTCATATGTATCCCCAAAAAATGAAACCAAGGTCTGAAGAGATATCAGCATTCCTGCATTCATTGCAGCATTATTCACAATAGGCAAGATATAAAAATGATCTAAGTGTTAGCAGAAGAATGGATAAAGCTGTGAAGTGTGTGTGTGTGTGTGTGTGTGTGTGTGTGTGTGTTATTCAGCCATAAGAACGAAGGAAATCCTGCCATTTGGACAACATGGGTGGAACTTGAAGGCATTGTACTAAGTGAAATAAGTCAGATAAAAACAAATGCTGTATGATATAATTTACATATGGAATTTAAAAAAGCCAAACTCATGGAAACAGAGTAAAATGGTTTTTGCTAGGATCTCAGAGATGAGGGAAATGGGGGAGATGTTGGTGAAAGGGTTATGTCAAGTATCTCTCAATAAAGCTGAAGAAAAATTTTAAATAGATAAATTTAAAAAGGAAGTCAGAGGTCATTATAAGCTGGAGTAGTTGAAGAAAATTTTTGAAAAGGGTAGCATTTGAACAAGATAGTGAAAGAAACTAGAATTTAAGGGAAATGATGTAATTCACTATTTGATTAATGAATGGTGTTAAGGTGTAGAGACAGAAATGGGAATACTGCTCTATGGGGGAGCCAGTAAATGCAATAGTTTGTTTAAGGGGCAAAAATTTATATTAGGGAGTAGTGGCGGGGGATGTTGAAATACATTAGGTTCAGATCATGAAGTGCCTTAATACTGGGCTAGGGAGTCACTGTGAGTAGTTGGGAACCACTAATGGTTTTCGAGTAGGGAGATAAGGGCATGTACAAAGATGATGTTTTTCAAGAGAGCGTTTTTGCTAAGCAGTGTAGAAAATGTTTTGGAGGCACAGAGAGCAGCTAACTCTCAAGCACCTCTTGCTCTAACCCAACTGGGAGAGAATGAGGGCCTAGCATAGGGTACTATTAGCACTGCAAAAAGTCACAAAAGTGATTAGATTTGGTGACTCCAATAGATTTAGGGCACAGGAGCAACTCCTAGTTGCTCAGATTTGAAACCCTGAAATGATTGTGACTTTGACAGAAATAAGATAGTGGTTTTAATTCCAGTGATCCTGAAAGGATCTATTTCTGCTAGCTTTGATATATAAAATAAAAAAATCATTCAGTTTCATGATGAAACTGAAAATTCATCTTAAAAATGTAAAATATGTCACTATTTTAATTACATACCTACATATCGTCTAAAAATAAATTCTGCATCTGAGTCATAAAAAATGTGTATTAAGGTTGAATCAAACAAGTATGCATTTTTATAGAAATATTAGTTAAGGGCGCCTGGGTGGCTCAGTGGGTTAAAGCCTCTGCCTTCGGCTTAGGTCATGGTCATGATCTCAGGGTCCTGGGATTGAGGCCCGCATTTGGGCTCTCTGCTCGGCAGGGGGCCTGCTTCCTCTTCTGTCTCTGCCTGTCTTTCTGCCTACTTGTGATCTCTCTGTGTCAAATAAATAAATAAAATCTTTCAAAAAAATAAATATTAGTTAAATTGAGTCTTCTTGATTAATGATTTAAATTGACATACTTTATTCCACTAATGCAAAGATTTTGTGCCCTCTGTTGGGGCCTCTGGAAGGGCAAGGCAGCTTACTGACGGCAGGGACTGGAACATTGCCAAGCCAGCCCCAAAGATCAGCCTACTTTGTCTAGAAATTAAAGCCAATAGAAAGTTCCCTGAGGCTCCACGACAACACAAAAATGTATATGAACCAACACGGAGTTAAAAAGCAAGAAGTCGATTATATTCAATCTCACATTATTCTTTAATTGTTTCATGTCAATTATGTATTCAGTCGTGTGTTGTTGTCTAATTGTTTTGTGTCAGTTACATATTCTTCCTTTTATTATTGTCGAATTGTTTGTTTCACACACATCAGACATAGTATTCCTAGGTAAACTGGAAGCTCCCCAGGGACAGGGACTCTGCTGCCCTTTTGTTCCCTCCAGTGATAGCATGATACTTGGCACATGCTAAGAGTCGAAGTAGAATATGGCATATTGGAATATTTGTCTGGATCCATAGTACTATTGTGCACTTCTGTAACACTTTAGATTTTACAAAAGTACTATAAATGTTGACCTTATACCAGCAAGATCATTTTCTGTTCCTAGTACCATTAGTCCCAGAGATACTGGCATGTTTGTATACAATCATTCAGACACAAACTAGGAACTAGAAATATATACTTGTCTGTAAAATGAGTGGATCTGACTGATTAATTATCTGTTCCTGGCTTTTCCACTCAGGCCTTTGAGTTAAATTCACTGAGCTCACAATTTCCCTATCTGCAAAATAGAATGAGAATTTCTACTGTGGCAACTAGTTGTGATAATTAAATACAATAACAGGTAAATATCCTGGCAGTACCAGTTCCTGGGAGTGAGAACAGGTAAACCATTGTCCATTTTGTTGAGATGTGCTGGAGGGATGATAATAAATCCCTTTTTTGAGAAATCTATTCAGAAATTCTGGTTCTGAGTAACAGTATGACCAATATTAAGGTACTGTTAAGCTCTAAAATACTGTGATTATGATGTTCATGATCCTTTTTCATGTATATTGTCACTTATGGTAAACAAAATGTTTTCACAGCTCTTGTCTCATTTGATCTTCACAACAGAAATAAATGTGTTAAAAGCATTAATTGCTTTATTGAGTCCTTAATACATGCTAAATCAATCCATGTGCTCAATAAAAACATTGAGTACTAGTGATATTGGCAGTGTATCAGTGAAAATACAGATGATGAGGCAAAAATTCCTTCTGTCATGGGACTCACATTCTGGTGGATTGAACTCTGAGTGAATAAATCTGGCTATTAGTTCTGGTGTAGTTGTTAACTCACTAGTTTTAAGAGAAATATGTCTGTGTTTATATTCATATATACATGTGTTCTTATATTGATGCTTTCACAAGACATTTATTGTTTCAAATAGATTACTGTCTCAAATAGAATACTGGTTTAACCCCACCCAACATTTACAAAATTTGTCTTTAGAATGCACAGTATTACTGGTCTCTAGTGGCATCTGTGGGCAGCACTTGGTAAAGTGCCTTGTCTCAAGGAGGGACCTAAGGACAGTTATCAGTGTGTTTTTTTTCCAGCATGTTACTTTATACATCTTCCTTTCATTTTGCTTTTTGTTTTGTTTCAATTTTGAATTTAATGAAAAGTAATGTAGAGGCTCTGTATTGTTTGCTTTCTGTCTTTGTGTTTAATTAAGGTTGTGCCATCTAATTATTACAGCTCCTTAAAGACTCTCAATTGAATAAAATAATTACTTTCTAAGTGTTTTCTCACCTCTCTTCTTTATTTTCACATCCTCCCTAGGAATTTTGGGCCTGTTATTATGACTACTATTTGACAGCAGGTGGAACTAAGGTATAAAGAAAGTAAATACTCTCTAGGATTAAAAAGCAGTAAGTGTTACTCATAGATTTGTGTTTTGTTCACTATAGCAGTTTTCTCCAGCTCAGCCAGCCAGTAATATATCACACAAAGAGAGAAGGCAACAGCTGTGCTGAACTTAGAGCCAAAAGACTTGGCCTCTGGACCTAGTTATGTCTCTTTTATGATCTTGGGCAAGCAGTTAAACATTCTGGATGTCAATAAAATGGAATAAGTGATAAGCTTTTTTAAAACTTTCTTTTTGGATACCTTTCTCTAATATTTTTTTCCTTTTCTTTTAATCTCAGCGTTTCTTCTATTTCCTATCCTGTTGAGATTAGCTCTGTCTCTTGTAGCCTTGACTCTGATCTTTTTTTTTTAATTTACATAGAGAGTGACAGCAAGGGAGGGAGGGGCAGAGGGACAGGAAGAGAGAGAATCTTAAGCCGGCTCCATGCCCAGTGCAGAGCCAAGCACAGGGCTCAATCCCAGGACACTGGGATCATGACCTGAACTGAAATCCAGTCAGACATTTAACCGACTGAGCCACCCAGTCACCCCTGACTCTGATCTTCTTTAGTCTGCCCCTATTCCTCTTGGTATCATATTGTCCTATGTAATATTTAGTTGATCCATTTGTTTCATCATCCTTGAATGAACAGAAAGTGAACCTAATTTGGCATCTTCACAAAGGATACAATATCTTAATACATTGCTTATCAAAAGAATATTAAATATTAAACATGATGAAGATTAAAGATCCTAAATAAATGGTAAAGATCTATTTTAATTTAACGAGTTAATGAAGAGGTTTATTTAAATACATTTTTTTAAAAGAGGCTATCAAGCTAAGGAAACTATATATTACATTGGTGTGGGGGGATGCATAGATGTATGCGTATAATTTAATTAAGTTTAGATGTTATATGGATCTGATGCTTAAAGTGTGTGTACCAAAAGAGTTATTGTTAGTGATTAATAGTGAGTATAATAGCTTTATTTTATTTTATTTTTTTGTTTTTATTTTGTTTTATTTTTTCAGTGTTCCAAGATTCATTGTTTATGCTCCACACCCAATGCTCCAGGCAGTATGTGCCTTCAATACTCACCACCAGAATCACCCATCCGCTCACCCCCTCCCCACCAAGACCCTCAGCTAATTTTTGAGTGTAGAGTCTCTCATGTTTCATCTCCCTCCCTGATTTACCCCAATTCACATTTCCTTTCCTTCTCCTACTGTCCTCCATATTACTCCTTATGCTCCACAAGTAAGTGAAACCATATGATACTTGACTTTCTCGGCTTGGCTCATTTCACTCAGCATAATCTCCTCCAATCCAGTCCATGTTGCTACAAAATTTGGGTATTCATCCTTTTAGATGAGGCGTAATATTCCATTGTATATATGGACTATATCTTCTTTATCCATTCATCTGTTGAAGGGCACCTTGGCTCTTTCCACAGTTTGGCGATTGTGGCCATTGCTGCAATGAACATTGGGGTACATATGGCCCTTCTTTTCACTACATCTGTATCTTTGGAGTAAATACCCAGTAGTACAATTGCAGGGTCATAGGGTAGCTCTATTTTTAATTTTTTAAGGAATCTCCACACTGTTTTCCAAAGCAGCTACACCAACTTGCATTCCCACCAACAGTGTAAGAGGGTTCCCCTTTCTCCACAGCCTCTCCAACACTTGTTATTTCTTGTCCTGTTAATTTTGGCCATTCTGACTGATATAAGGTGGTATCTCAATGTGGTTTTAATTTGAATTTCCCTGATAGCTAGTGATGACAAACATTTTTTCAAATGTTAGCCATTTGTTTGTCTTCTGTGGAGAAGTGCCTCTTCATGTCTCCTGCCCATTTTTTGATGTGATGATCTTTATTTTGGTTGTTGAGTTTGAGGAGTTCTTTATAGATTTTGGATATCAGCCCTTTGTCTGTAGGGTCATTTGCAAATATCTTCTCCCATTCTGTGGGTTTCCTCTTTATTTTGTTGACTGTTTCCTTTGCTGTGCAGAAGCTTTTTATCTTGATTAAGTCCCAAAAGTCCATTTTCACTTTTGTTTCCTTTGCCTTTGGAGACGTGTCTTGAAAGAAGTTGCTGTGGCTGATGTCAAGGAGGTTACTGCTTATGTTCTCCTCTAGGATTTTGAGAGATTCCTATCTCACGTTGAGGTCTTTCATCCATTTCAAGTTTATCTTTGTGTGTAGTGTAAGAGAATGATCGAGTTTCATTCTTCTATACGTAGTTGTCCAAGATATTTTTTTCCTGCTTTGTCAAAGATTACTTGACCATAGAGTTGCAGGTCCATATCTGGACTCTCTTCTGTTCCATTGGTCTATGTGTCTGTTTTTGTGGATAGAGGGAACATTCCTCAACCTCATAAAATCTATCTATGAAAACCCCACAGTGAATATCATTCTCAATGGAGAAAAACTGGCAGCCTTCCCACTGAGATCAGGAACAAGACAAGGATGCCCACTCTCACCACTTTGTTCAACATAGTGTTAGAAGTCCTAGCAACAGCAATCAGGCAACAGAAAGAAATAAAAGGTATTCAAATTGGCAAAGAAGAAGTCAAACTTTCTCTTTTGACAGATGATGTGAATCTTTATATGGAAAACCCAGAATACTCTACCCCCAAACTACTAGAACTCATACAACAATTCAGTAATGTGCTAGGATACAAAATCAATGCACAGAAACCAATTGTGTTCTCATACAGTAACAATAAAAATATAGAAAGGGAAATCAGAGAATCACTTCCATTTACTATAGCACCAAAACCCGTAAGATACCTAGGAATAAACCTAACCAATGAAGTTAAGGATCTTGTACTCAAGGAACTACAGAACACTCATGAAAGAAATTGAAGAAGAGACAGAAAGATGGAAGAGCATTCCATGCTCATGGATCAGACAAATAAACATTATTAAAATGTCTATACTGCCCAGAGCAAAATATACTTTCAATGCCATCCCATTCAAAATTACACCAACATTTTTCAAAGTGCTGGAACAAACAATCCTGAAATTTATATGGAACCAGAAAAGATCCCGAATTACTAAGGAAATGTTAAAAAAAAAAAAGGAAAAACAAAGCTGGGGACATCATGTTACCTGATTTCAAGCTTTATTACAAAGCCGTGATCACCAAGACAGCATGGTACTGGTAGAATAGCTTTTGAAATGTGTTTGTTACTGTTTACTGAGGCTGAATGCTAGAAATAGTGATAGCATGAAACTCTACCTCTTAATTACTCCCAGGGTCCAATTCTGCTTTCTATCGAATCTTCACTAAATCATAGCATATTTTTAAGGACATTATAATTTAGATATCTGGTTAAAATGGGAGGGATTAATCAACACAAATGTTCTCTTTGAGGCTAGGTTTTTCCTTCTCTTATGTTCATGTGATAATATATTATATCACTCAATCCCCCTTATTTGAAGATTTTTCTTGATGCCTGAAAGGCAAGGATAAAGAGCACAGAGACTTTCTTCCTACATCACTTAGCAGTTTAGCATCCTGGGACCTTGTGGGAAATAAAGGAATCTTGTTAATCTGCTGTGGGGAGTCAAGAAAGTGAGAAGCTGGCTATATGATCCTGCTAGTCTCTCCCAGTCTGGAGGAGGGTAGGTTCAAAAAATTTAACTAGCCTACAGGCTCAGAGAGATGGCTAAGTAACACTACTTTGCTTAGAGGAATGGATGACTTTTTCTGACGGTATGTGAGCTCGTCTTACCCCTCACTGCTAGTCTCCTCAATTTACACTCTGTGACAACAGCTACTAGTAAAGGAATGAGCTATACGTGAATGCCTGAAGCTAGTGGAGGGTTTGTATTTGTCTATAAGATTATACTAAATATATGAATTGTAGTTGTAACACCAGACACAAGGCAGTGCTATCAACAATGAGACCCTGGAATAGATACAGCTCTACTCCAAATAGGATGCTTTCTTACACACTTTCTGGGAAGGAACCAGTCCCATAACACATATCCTACAGATAATATATGAAAGGAAAGTGAAAGTGAAAGGGGAAGTAATACTGAGAGATGATATTGGAAAGTAAACAATGTAAGTCTTATCTTGGAAGATCCTGGATACCAGGCTGAGGAATCTAAAATTTATTGTTTATATACATATAGTTAGAATAAGTCTTATTGTAATCTGGATTATAAAAGGTTAGAAGAGTGTAGTCTTGAGGTTTAAACAAACCTGGCTCTGAATTCCTTTTTCTGATACTTACTATGGGATTTTCTCTATGTTGCTGCTTCTTTCATGTGCTTTAATTTTCTCTTTTGTAGAATATGGGTAATAGTAATTTCCTTTACATAATTATTAATATTAAATGTTGCAACTATTAGAGTGAGATAATCTACACTCTAATATTTAGTTCCTGTCATGTTGTAGGCACTCAATAAATAGTAGCTATTATGAGTAATCTTTGGACCTCACATTATAGCTGTGTGATTCCAGTGTGATGAATAAGCTTTGGAAGAAGCAAATGAGGCTGGTCTCTGTTTAGCCATTATATCACTTCCAATATGTAAAGCAGTTGATAACATGGAAAACTGAAGCCTGGAGGAGAGATAGATTGCCTAAGGTGACATAATAATGTAAGAGCTAGGAGTAGAACTCAGATCTCCTGATGCTAAATTCAGTGCCCTTTTCATTGCACCATAGTCCCCAAAACTGGAGCTTGGGTAATTTCTACAATTTGTTTCTGCCAAGGCTATGGTAGTCCATATTGGGTAACTTTTGAAGTTAGGCTATATGAATGGCACAAAATTAAGCAAGAACATTAATTTGCATACTAATATACATTATTTATGGTAAACCCACTAGAAAAACTCCACACTTACTTCTCTCCCCATTTTGTCCTTAAAATCCAGTATTTATTAAACATTAATATAATCAAAGACCTCTTATCATCAAGATTAGCTTGATAATTTTCTAAAAAATATCCTAATTTCAAAGAAATGCAGTTTTCAAGTTGTACAAGGATAATTTATTTTATAAATTGCAATCATTATCTTACTCTGTCTAGAGAAGAAAATATATTGAAATTTTCTTTGTTTCAAGAGTACTAAAGCAATGTTGATATATTTTCTTTTTTCTTCTTGATTAAGCCTACTTTCATTGAATTATTTTATAATCCTGTTTTTTTTTAAGATTTTATTTATTTGACAGAGAGAAACACAGTCAGAGAGGGAACACAAGCAAGGGGAGTGAGAGAGGGAGAAGCAGGCTTCCCGCCGAGCAGGGATCCCCATGTGGGGCTCAATCCCGGGTCTCCAGGATCATGACCTGAGCCGAAGGCAGTCGCTTAACCAACTGAGCCACCCAGGCGCCCCTATAATCCTATTTTTTAAGTTTTTATTTAAATTCCAGTTAGTTAACTTACAGTATAATATTTATTTCAGTTGTAAAAATAGTGAGTCAACACTTACATACAAAACCTGGTGCTCGTCTCAGCACGTGCACGCCTTAATCCCCATTACTTATTTCACACATTCCCCGACCCACATCCCCTCTGGTAATCATCAGTTTGTTCTCTATACATGTGTCTGTTTCATTTTTCCACTTTGCTCATTTGTTTTGTTTCCAAAATTCCACATATGGTGAAATCACATAGTATTTGTCTTTCTCTGACATATTGCACTTAGCATAATAATTTCTAGCTCCATCCACATCATTGCAAATTGAAAGATTTCATTCTTTTTGTGGTGGAGTAATATTCCATTGAATATATTAATAACACCATTTTTATCTTTTCATCAGTCAGTAAAAACTTGGGCTGCTTCCATAATTTAGCTATTGTAGATAATGCTGGTCTAAACATTGAGGTGCATGTAGCCCTTTGAAATAGTATTTTTTGGATAAATACCTAGCAGTGCAATTGCTTGATCATAGGGTATTTCCATTTTTAATTTTTTGAGGAACCTCAGTACTGTTTTCCAGAGTGGCTTCACCAGATTGCATTCCCACCAACAGTGCAAGAGGGTTCCTCTTTCTCTACATCCTTACCAACATATGCTGTTTCTTGTGTTGTTGATTTTAGCCATTCTGACAGGTGTGATGTGATAACTCATTGTTGTTTTGATTTGTATTTCCCTGATGATGAGTGATGTTAAACATCTTTTCATGTGAGTGTAGGCCATCTGGATGTCCTTGGAAAAATATCTATTCATGTCTTCTGCCCATATTTAATTGGATTATTTGTTTTTTGGGTATTGAGTTTCATAAAGTTCTTTATAGATTTTGGATACTAACATTGTATCAGATATGTCCTTTGCAACTATCTTCTCCCATTCCATAGGTTGCTTTTTCTTTTTATTGACTATTGCCTTCACAGTGCAGACACTTTTTACTTTCATGGAGTCCCAGTAGTTCATTTTTACCTTCACTTCCCTTGCTTCAGGAGACCTAACTATAAAGAAGTTGCAAAGGCTGAAAGAAGTTGTGGCCTGTGTTCTTTTCAAGGATTTCAGTGGTTTCCTGTCTCACATCTAGGTCTTTTGTCCACTTTGAAATTATTTTTTTGTATATAGTATAAGAAGGTTGTTCAGTTTCATTCTTTTGCATGTTGCTGTCCAGTTTCCCCCCATTCCGTTTGTTGAAGAGACGGTCTTTTATACATTGGATATTCCTTCTGTTTTGTGGAAGATTAACCATAAATTTGTGGGTACATTTCTGGGTTTTCTATTCTGTTCCATTGATCTATGTGTCTATTTTTGTGCCAGTACCATACTGTTTTGATCACTACAGCTTTGTAATATAACATGGAATCTGGAATTGTGATGCTTGCAGCCTTGCTTTTCTTTTTCAAGGTTTCTTTGGTTATTTGGGATCCTTTATGGTTCCATAAAAATTTTAGGATTGTTTGTTCTAGCTCTGAAAAATGCTGGTGGTATTTTGATAGAGATTGCATTAAATGTGTAGATTGCTTTGGGTAATATGGACATTTTAACAATACTCATTCTTGCAATCCATGAGGATGGAATGTCTTTTCATTTCTTTGTGTCTTCTTCAATTTCTTTCATTAGTGTTTTATAGTTTTCAGAGAATAAGTCTTTCACCTTTTTCATTAGGGTTTGTTTCCTGGGTATCTTATTGTTTTGGGTTCAGTTGTAAGTGGGATTGATTTCTTAATTTATCTGCTGATTCATTACTGATGCATAGAAATGCAACAGGTTTCTGAATGTTGATTTTGTATCTTTCAACTTGACCTTTTTGTGTATCAGTTCTAGAGGCTTTTTGGTGGAATATTTTGGGTTTTCTGTATAAAGTATCATGTCATCTGCAAATAATGAAAGTTCTATTACCTCCTTGCCTATTTGGATACCTTTTATTTATTCTTATTGTCTGAATGCTGTGGCTAGGATTTCCAGTACTCTGTTAAATAAAAGTGGTGAGAGTGGACATCTCTGTCTTGTTTCTGACTATAGAGGAAAAGGTCTCAGTTTTTCCCCATTGAGGATGATTATTAGATGTGGGTTTTTCATAGATGGCATTTACTATGGTGAGAATTGTTCCCTATAACAATACTTTGTTGAGGGTTTTTATAATGAATGGATGTTGTACTTTGTTAAATGCTTTTTTATGTATCTATTAAAATGATCATATCATTAATTGACTAATGTGGTGTATTACGTTGATTGATTTGTGAATACCAGACCACCTTCGCATCCCAGGAATGAATCTCACTTGATTATGGTGAATGATTTTTTCAAATGTATTGTTAGCTTCAGTTTCCTGGTATTTCATTGAGAATTTTTACATTCATGTTCATCAGAGATATTGGACTAAAGTTCCATTTTTTAGTGGGTCTTTATCTGACTTTGGTATCAGGGTAATGATGGCCTCATAAAACTTAGAAGTTTTCTTTCCATTTCTATTTTTTTGAAAGTTTGACAAGAATGGTATTAATTCTTCTTTAAATTTTTTATAGAATTCACCTGTGAAGCTAAATGGTCCTGACTTTTCTTTGTTGGGAGTTTTTTTTTATTACTGATTCAATTTCTTTGCTGGTTATTGTCTGTTCAAGTTTTCTATTTATTCCTATTTTTATTTTGGTAATTTACATGTTTCTGAGAATTTATCTATTTCTTCCAGGTTGTACAATTTGTTGGCACATATTTTTCAATAATATTCTCTTATATTGCTTTTATTTCTGTGGTGTTGGTTGTAATTGCTCCTCTCTAATTTGTGATTTTATTTATTTGGGTCTTTTCTCCTTTATTTTTGATAAGTCTGGATAGGGAGTTATAAGTTTTATTAATGTTCTCAAAGAACCATCTCTTGGATTCATTGATTTGTTCTATTGGGATTTTTTTTAGTGTCCATATCATTTATTTCTGCTCTTATCTTTATTATTTTCTTGCTTCTGCTGGCTTTAGACTTTATTTTTCCTTTACTAGTTCCTTTAGGTGTTTGGTTAGGTTGTTTGAGATTTTTCTTGCTTCTCAGGTAGGCCTGTATTGCTGTATACTTCCCTTTTAGGACTGCTATTGCTGCATCCCAAATGTTTTGGACCATTGTGATTTCATTTTCATTTGTTTCCATGTATTTTAAAATTTTTTTCTTTGATTTCCCAGTTGACTTATCCATTGTTTAAGTAGCATGTTATTTAATCTTCATGTGTTTGTGGTTTTTCCAGATCTTTTTCTTGTGGTTGACTTCTAGTTTCACTGCATTGTGGTCAGAGGAGGTGCGCAGTATATTTCAATCTTTTTGTACTTCTTGAGGCCTAATTTGTGACCCAGTATGTGATCTATTCTGGAGAATGTTCCCTGTGCACTTGAAAAAGATATGTATTCTGCTACTTCAAGATGAAATGTGAATATATCTGTTAAGTCTATCTGGTCCAGTGTGTAATTCAGAGCCATTGTTTCCTTGTTGGTTTTTCTGTTTAGATGATCTGTCCACTGATGTAAGTGGGGTGTTAAAGTCCCCTGCTATTATTGCATTATTATCAATTAGTTCATTTATAGTTGTTATTAATTGTTTCATATTTTGCTTACTCCCATGCTGGGTGCATAAATATTTACAGTTGTTAGTTCTTCTTTTGGATAGTCCCCTTTACTATGATATAGTGCCCTTCTTCATGTCTTATTACAGTCTTTGGTATAAAGTCTATTTTTTTCTCATACAAGTATTGCTACTCTGGATTTTTTTTGAACATCCATTTGCATGGTAACTATTTCTACATCCCCTCACATTCAATCTGCAGGCGTCCTTAGGACTAAAATGAGTCTCTTGTAGGCAGCATATTGATGGACCTTGTTTTTTACCATATCCCAGCAACCCTGTCCCTCACCCAACCTCCCCCCAGAAACCCTCAGTTTGTTTCCTGAGATTAAGAGTCTCTTATGCTTTGTCTCCTTCCCCAGTCCCATATTGTTTCATTTTTCCCCTCCCTACACCCATGACCCCCCGCCCTGCCTTTAAAATTCCTCATATCAGAGAGATCCTATGATAATTGTCTTTCTCTAATTGACTTATTTCGTTCAGCATAATCCCATCCAGTTCCATCCACGTTGTTGTAAATGGTAATATTTCATTCTTTTTGATGGCTGCATAGTATTCCAGTGTGTGTGTGTGTGTGTGTGTGTGTGTGTGTGTGTGTGTGTACCACTTCTTCTTTATCCATTCATCTGTTGATGGACCTCTAGGTTCTTTCCATAGTTTGGCTATTATGGACATTGCTGTTATAAACATTTGGGTGCATGTGCCCCTTCAGATCACTACATTTGTATCTTTAGGGTAAATATCCAGTAGTGCAATTTCTGGGTCATATGGTAGCTCTATTTTCAACTTTTTGAGAAATCTCCATACTGTCTTCCAGAGTGGCTGCACCAGCTTGCATTCCCACCAACAGTGTAAGAGGGTTCCCCTTTTCCCACATCCTCGCCAACATCTGTTGTTTCCTGACTTGTTAATTTTAGCCATTCTGACTGGTGTAAGATGATATCTCACTGTGGTTTTGATTTGTATTTCCCTGATGCTGAGGGATATTGAGCACTTTTTCATGTGTCTGTTGGCCGTTTGGATGTCTTTGGAGAAATGTCTGTTTATGTCTTCTGCCCATTTCTTGATTGGATTATTTGTTCTTTGGGTGTTAAGTTTGATAAGTTTTTTTATAGATTTTGGATACTAGCTCTTATCTGATATGACATTGTTTTTTATTCATTCTGACCCCCTATGTCTTTTGATTGGAGCATTGGGTTCATTTATATTTAAAATGATTGATGACAGATATGTATTTATTGCCAGTTTATTACCTGTTTTGTCATTGTTTCTGGAGTTTTTCTCTGTTCCTTTCTAGTCTTTGTCACTTTTGGTCTTCCTTTCCACTTAAAGAGTCCCCTTTAATATTTCCTGCTCGGTTGGTTTCGTGTCATGAACTCCTTTAGTTTTTATTTGTCTGATGAGCGATTTATCACTCCTCCTATCTGAATGATAGATTTGATGGATAGAGCATTCTTGGGTGCAGATTTTTCCCATTCAGTACTTTGAATACATCATGCCAGTCCCTCTGCTGGCCAAATTTCTGTTGAGAAATCTCCAGTTAGCTTTATGGATCTTCCCTTATAAGTTAAGAACTTCTTTAGTCTGGACGCTTTTAAGATGTTTTTTGTGTACTCTGACTTGGTGTTGACCTTTTTTGTTGAATTTGATGACGTTTCTCTTTGCCTGCTGTATCTGGATGTCTGTTTCTTTCTCCATATTAGCAAAGTTTTCAGCTATTATTTCTTCAAATAAATTTTCTGTCCTCTTTTCTTTCTCCAGTTCTGAATGTTATGAATGATATGAATGTTATTACATTTGATGGAGTCACTTCATTCCCATAGTTTGTTCTAATATTGAATACTTCTTCTTTCTTCTTTCAGCTTCATTACTTTCCATTTCTTTCCCTTCTAGGTGAGTTATTTGCTCCTCTTCTCTCTGACCCTGTTGTGCATTACATCAGGTGTGTTTCTAACCTCATTTATTGCACTCTGATTGATTTTTTAAAACTTTTTTTTATCTCTGTGTCTCACTGATGTCATTTATTCTTTTCTCAAGCCCAGTGAGTATCCTTATGATTGTTACTTTAAATTCTCCATCAGACATTTTATTTATATCTGTTTTACTTAGATCTTTGGCCATAGCCTTATCTTGTTCTTTCATTTGGGATAAATTCTGTCTTCTCATTTTGTCTAAGTCTCTTCCTTCTCTGTGTTATAAAAGCCAGACATGTCTCCTGTTCCTGGAAGTAATGGCTTTATGAAGAAGAGATCATATACTACCCAGGACCTGGCACTTCAGGAAGTGTCTCTGGTGTGTGCTGCATGCACTTTACTCTTTTGTTTTGGCTGCTTTATCCTTCAGGCCAATCTTTTATGGAGCTTCACCTTGCTTTCAGTGGGCAATGTTTGGTGCCTGGCCTGAGTGTGGCACATTTCAACTAGGTGAGTTCTGGTCTGCTTATGAAATGAGTCTGTCATTACCTCCATCAGAACTGAGGCCCTGCAGAGCTCTGTAGTTGGGTAACATGGTATGGGAAGGATTTTGTGCTGGTCTTCTGGAAGAGGGACCCACCACAGTGGACTTGAGGCAAGCATGACTGAAAAGGGCAGTTCTATTGGAGCGCAGTGGAATAAGTCTTGGTATAAGCAGGTTAGGCAGCAAGTGTTGGCTCTGCACTGTTTCCCACTGATGGCTTTGTGTTTATGCTGAGGGGAAAAAGGGGGGAATGGTGCTGGTCAGCTCCTTTGTTCCTGAAGAGGTGTCTCCATGAACATTGCCTCAGGAACACACTCAGAAGAGCAAGTGATCTCCCTGTGTGCCCCAGGTACTCTTCAGATCACTGTTTCTGTACTGTCTACTCCTGGTCTGTTTGCCTACCATCTCTCCAGGAGCAGAGGAGTGCACTCTGGGCTCTTTCCCAACAAAGATGACTGACCCCTCAAACTCCAGGCTTTAAGCTCCACTGTTGTAAGAACTCATGAAATTTGGCCCATCTCTTTTACCAAGCCAATGGCTTTGGGGAAATATTCTCCTTATGCATTCCCCCTGTGTAATTATCTCTCTTCTCTCTCTCTCTCTCCTCCCCCTGCTTCTCCATGGCCACAGTTCCCCACTCTCCACAGCAACTGTAATCCATTTCTTCCCTAAACCATGTTTCTGCACTTCCTACCTTTTTGATGTGGCCTCCTCTCTCCCTTTACTGGTGGAGTTTGTTCTGTCAGTCTTCAGGTCTATTTCTGGGGTATTTAGAATAATTTGATAGTTATCTAGTTGTGTTTATGGGATGATGCCTAGGGTCCTCCTCCTACATTACCTTCTTGGTCTCCTTCAGGGATATGACACTTTGGTTGTCAATTCATTAACTGATGGACATTTGGCTATTGTGAATAATGTTACTGTGAATAGTACTGCCATGAATATTCAAAGAAGTTTTTGTTTGTACACTGGCTGTCAGCTCTTTTAGGTATACACAAGGCGTGGAATTACAGGATCATGGTAGTTCTATGTTCAAATTTTTGAGGAACCACAAAACAGATTTCTGTAGTGGCTATAGCATTTTCCATTCCCATCAGTGATGTTTCAGTATTTCAATTTCTCCACATCCTCACCAATACTTGTTATTTTTCTTCTTTTTTGTTATTACAGTCATCCTAGTAGGTGTGATGTGATATTTCATTGTGCTTTTGGCTTGCATGTCTCTAATGACTAACGACATTAAACATCTTTTCATGTGCTTATTAGTCATTTGTGTATATTCTTTAGAAAAATGTCTATTTAATTCTTCTGCCCAGGGTTATTTGTCTTTTTGTTGTTTAGTTGTAAGCTTTCTTTATATATTCAGGATACCAGAGTACATTTTGTGGATTGTATTTTCTCTTTCTTGATATTTTTTCTTGTACAAAGGTTATTAATTTTCATGAATTTCAATTTAGTCTTTCTTTTGTTGCTTATACTTTTAGTGTCATAGCGAAGAAACTATTATCAGACCCAAGGTGATGAAGTTTTACCTGTGTGGTTTTCATCTAAGAGTTTTATAGTTTCAGCTATTATATTTATGTTTTTTAAACCATTTTCAGTAAATATTTTCTATATGGTGTGGTATAAATGTATATTATTCTTTTGCATGCTGATATACAGTTGTCTTAGCAATGTTTGTTGAAGATATTATTCTTTCCTGATTGTCCTCACCATCCCTGTCAAATTTAATTAATCCTAGGTGTATGGGTTTATTTCTGGAATCTAAATTCTATTCCATTGATCTATATTTTATCCTCATGTGAGTACCACACTATTTGGTTTACTGTAGCTTTGCATTAATTTTATAAATGAGAGGGGCCAGATTTCCTAAAAATTAGGAAATGTAAGTTCTCTTATTGGTTGGGGTTTATTTTCAAGATTATTATGGTTATTCTGAGTCCCTTACAATTCCATATGAATTTGAAGGTTACCTTTTCTACTTCTGCAAAAAGGCTACTAAAATTTTGACAGGGATTGGACTGAATTTCTAGATTGATTTGGGAGTATTGCTATCTTCCCATTAGGTCTTATTTAATTTCCTTCAACTGTGTTTTGTGGTTTTAAGTGTACACATGGTACATCTCCAATAAATTTATCCCTAAGTATTTTATTCTTTTTGATACTATTGTAAATGAAATTATTTCCTTTTAGGTAATCATAGAGCTCCTTATTTAAAAACTTAGAAATACAATTGTCCTGTTGTAGAGAAATAAATATACTGGGGTCTCTCCTAAAGAGAATTATTTTTTCTAAATAACTTAAGGATAGAAGAGAAAGCTCTTGAGATACTGATAACTACAAACTCTTAGACACACTAAAATAATACTTTAAAATGCATGTATTTATTCCACAGATAAATTAAATATGAAATTTTTTCTTTTTTTAAGATTTTATTTATTTGACAGAGAGAAACACAGACAGAGAGGGAACACAAGCAGGGGGAGTGAGAGAGGGAGAAGCAGGCTTCCCGCCAAGCAGGGAGCCCGATGTGGGACTCGATCCCGGCTCTCCAGGATCATGACCTGAGCCGAAGGCAGTCACTTAACCAACTGAGCCACCCAGGCGCCCCTGAAATTGTTTCTTAACTTCCTCTAATGATTGTTCATTGCCAATATATATGAATACAACCAATTTTTTCTGTGTTGATTTTATATCCTGTAAATTTGCTGAATTTATTTGCTATAGTAGTGTTTTTGAAGACTTTTTAGGATTTTCTGTATAAAAGTTCATGGCACCTGTCAATAGAGATAATTTTTCTTTCTTTCTTTACAATTTTGATGTCTTTTATTTAGTTTTTCAGTCTAATTTATTTGGCTAAGACCTTGAGTACAATGTTGAATAGAAGTTCTAAAATCGGGGTGCCTGGGTTGTGCAGTCAGGCATCCAACTGTTGGTTTGGCTTAGGTCATGATTTCAGGGTCCTGGAATTGAGCCCTGGTCTGCCGCAGTGCTCACCATGGAGTCTGCTTGAGACTCTCTTTCTCCCTCTCCCTCTGCCCCTCCCAGTCCTGTTCTCTCTCTCTCTCTCTCTCTCTCTCTCTCTCTCTCTCTCTCTCTCACTCTCTCTCTCTCTCTCTCACTCAAATAAATAAAATATTTGGAAAAAAAATTTCTGAAACCTTATGGTATTTGTTTTTGACTGACTTATGTCGCTAGTATAATACTCTCTAGCTCTATCAATGTCATTGCAAATTGCAAGCTTTCATTCCTTTTTATGGCTGAGTAATATTCCATATATATGCATATATATATATATATGGAAATACATCTTCTTTAGCCATTCATCACTCGACAGACATGTAAGTTCTTTCCATAACTTGGCTATTGTTGATAATGCTGCTATAAATATCGGGGCGCAGTTATCCCTTCAGGTCAGCATTCTTATATCTTTAGTGGTGCAATCGCTGGCTCATTGGACAGTCTATTTTTAAGTTTTTCAGGAACCTCAAATCATAAAGTATCATGTCATCTGCCCAGTGAGTGAAAATCGGTTTGGGGGAGCTTTTGTTCTCTGGCAGCTTTCTCTGGCTGCTTTCCGTGTCCCCCGCCCCCCTCCCCCGACAGTCAGAGCAGAAGTGAGCCTATTCAAACCTCTGTTTCAGAACAGAGAGATTGCAGTCTGTCCCTCCATGTGCTCTCCAGGTCATACTGCCTCGGTTTCTGTCTGTGCTGCTAAAAACCCCAGCGTCCTGGTTGTGTGCCCCACAGCAGCGCTTCCAGGTCCAGGCACCTCTCTGCCCTTTATGCTTCTAAAACCATCACGTGCACCCCCACAGCTCCAGGTTTCAGTTAGGAAACCCTCCCCCAGTGCTGCCCTAAAGTCCTTTCTCCACTGTAACTGGTCTGTGAGTCTGTGGCAGATTCCCAGTGCAGGAGGCTTTTGCACTCTGACAGTGCAGGATCCTAGAGGCTCCTTCCCCCTTCCATTTATCTTCTGATATCTGCCTGCAGAATCATGGCTCCGGCTTCATGCCTTTAGACCATCCGCCCTCCATCCACTTTTCCCCCACACCATTTTTTTCTGGTTGGACAGTCCTTCCTGTTTTGTGGAAGATTAATTAACCATATATTTTTGGTTTCATTTCTGGGATTTTTTCTGTTCCATTGATCTATGTGTTCATTTTTGTGCCAATACTGTACTGTCTCGATGACTACAGCTTTGTAATATAGCTTGATGTCTAGAATTGTGATGCCTCCAGCTTTGGTTTTCTTTAACAAGATTGCTTTGGCCATTCAGGGTCTTTTGGGGTTCCATACAAATTTTAGGATTGTTTGTTCTAGTTCTGTGAAAAAGTCTGGTGGTATTTTGATAGAGATTGCAATAAATATGTAGATTGCTTTGGGTAGGATAGACATTTTTTAAAAAGATTTTATTTATTTATTTGACAGAGACAGAGAGATCACAAGTAGGCAGAGAGGCAGGCAGAGAGAGAGGAGGAAGTAGGCTCCCTGTCAAGCAGAGAGCCTGATGCGGGCCTCCATCCCAGGACCTTGAGATTGTGACCTGAGCCAAAGGCAGAGGGTTTAACCCACTGAGCCACCTAGGCGCCCTAGGATAGATATTTTAACAATAGTTGTTATTCGAATCCTTGAGCATGAAAAGTTTTTCTATTTCTGTGTGTCCTTTTTAATTTCTTTCATCAGTGATTTATAGTTTTCAGAGTAGAGGTCTTTTCCCTCTTTAGTTAGGTTTGTTTTAGGTATCTTATGGTTTTGATGCAATTATAAATGGAACTGATTCCTTGATCTCTCTTTCTGCTGCTTCATTACTGGTGTATGGAGATGGAACAGGTTTCTGTATGTTGAATTTTCGTACTGCGAGTGACTGAATTTATGTATCAATTCTAGTAATTTTTGGTGGAGTCCTTTGGGTTTTCTATATGAACTATAATATCATCTGCAATTAGTGCAAGTTTGACTTCTTCCTTGCCAATGTGGATATCTTTTATTTCTTTTTGTTGTCTGATTGCTGAGGCTAGGACTTCCAGTACTACATTAAATAAAAGTGGTGAGAATGGACTGGTTTTTTAAATAATAATTTATTTTATTTTTTCAGTGTTCCAAGATTCATTGTTTATGCCCCACACCCAGTGCTCCATGCAATACGTGCCCTCAGTACCCAACACCAGGATCACCCATCCCCCACCCCCTCCCTTCCAAGACCTTCAGTTTGTATCTGAGTCCAAAGTCTCTCATGTTTCATCTCCCTCCCTGATTTACCCCAATTCACATTTCCTTTCCTTCTCCTACCATCCTCTATATTACTCCTTATGCTCCACAAGTGAGTGAAACCATATGATACTTGACTTTCTCTGCTTGACTGATTTTACTCAGCATAATCTCCTCCAATCCAGTCCATGTTGCTACAAAAGTTGGGTATTCATCCTTTCTGATGACTGAGTAATATTCCATTGTATATATGGACCACATCTTTATCCATTCATCTATTGAAGGGCATCTTGGCTCTTTCCACAGTTCGGCTATTATGGACACTGATGCTAAGAATGTTGGAGTACATATGGCCCTTCTTTTCACTACATCTGTATCTTTGGGGTAAATACCCCGTAGTGCAATTTCTGGGTCATAGGGTAGCTCTATTTTTAATTTTTAAGGAATCCCCACACTGTTTTCCAAAGTGGCTGCACCAACTTGCATTCCCACCAACAGTGTAAGAGGGTTCCCCTTTCTCCACAGCCTCTTCAACACTTGTTATTTCCTATACTGTTAACTTTGGCCAGAGAATGGAGGTTTTTATCTTGTTCTTACTGTAGGGGAAAAGGTTTCAGTTTTTCCCTTTTGAGGATGATATTAACTGTGGGTTTTTCATATATGGCCTTTATTATGTTGAGGTAATTTCATTCTGGCCCTACTTTGTTGAAGGTTTTTATCATGAATTGATGTTGTACTTTGTTTAATGCTTCTTTTGCATCTATTGAAATGATCAGAGTTCTCATCCTTTCTTTTATTAGTGTGATATATCATATTAATTGATTTGCAAATAATGAACCACCCTTATAATCCAGGAATAAATATCACTTGATTGTAGTGAATGAATCTTTTAATGTACTGTTGGATTTGCTTTGTTAGTATATTATTGAGAATTTTTGCACCCATTTTCATCAGGGATTTTGGCCTGTAATTCTTTTTTAGTGGAGTCTATCTGGTTTTAGTATTAGGGTAATGCTGGCCTCATAGAATGACTTTGGAAATTTTCCTTCCATTTCTATTTTTTGAAAAGCTTGACAAGAATAAGTGTTAAATTTTCTTTATTATTGGTAAAACTCACATGTGAAGCCACGTGGTTCTGGACTTTTCTTTTTTGGAAGAATTTTTATTACTGATTCAATTCCCTTGATGGTTATTAGTCTTTTCAAGTTTTCTATTTCTTCCTGTTTGAGTTTTGATAGTTCATATGTTTCTAGGTATTTATCCATTTCTTCTACATTTCCCAATTTGTTGGTATATATTTTTCAATAATAGTCTGTCATAATTCTATTTATTTTTGTTGTATTGGCTGCTATTTCTCCACTCTTATTTATGATTTTATTTATTTGTATCCTTTCTCCTTTCTTTTTGATAAGTTTGGCTAGGGGGTTATCAATTTTAGTAATGTTTCCAAAGAACCAATACCTAGATTCATTGATCTGTTCTGTTGTGAGTTCTTTGTTTCTATTTTATTTATTTTTTCTCTAGTCTTAATTATTTCATTCCTTCTGCTTGTTTTAGGTTTTGGTTTTTGTTATTTTTCTAGCTCCTTTAGGTGTAGAATTAGTTTATTTGAGATTTTCCTTGCTTCTTGAGGTGGGCCTGTAATCCTATATACTTCCTTCTTAGGACTGCTATTGCTGCATCCCAGAGGTTTTGGACCAATGTGTTTTCATTTTCATTTGTTTCCATGTATTTTTTTAAATTTATTCTTTAATTTCCTGGTTGACCCACTCATTGTTTAGTAGCATGTTGTTTAACTTCCATGTATCTGTGGTCTTTCCAATTTTTTTCTTTTTTTAAAACATTTTATTTATTTGAGAGAGAGAGTGAGTGAGAGAAAGCATGAGAGGGGAGAAGGTCAGAGGGAGAAGCAGACTCCCTGTGGAGCTGGGAGCCCAATGCATGACTCGATCCCAGGACTCCAGGATCATGACCTGAGCTGAAAGCGATGGATTAACCAACTGAGCCACCCAATTGCCCCAAATTTTTTTCTTTTGATTTCAAGTTTCATACCCTTGTGGTCAGAAAAGATGCATGATATGATGTCAACCTTCTTGTATTTGTTGAGGGCTGATTTGTGACCTAGTATATGATCAGTTCTTGAGAGTGTCCCATGTGCACTTGAAAAGAAAGTATCCTGATGTTTTAGGATGGAACGTTCTGTATGTATCTGTTAAGCCCATCCGATCCAGGGACACCTGGATGGTGCAGTCAGTTGGGTGGCTGCCTTCAGCTCAAGTCATGATCCCAGAGTTCTGGGATTGAGCCCCATGTCAGGCTCCCTAGAGCCTGCTTCTCCCTCTGCCTGCCACTCCCCCTGCTTGTGCTCTCTTTTATCTCTCTGACAAATAAATAAATAAAATCTTTTTTAAAGAAAAGTCCATCTGATTCAGTGTGTCATTTAAAGTCATCATTTCTTTGTTAATTTTCTATTTCAATGATATGTTCAGTGATTTAAGTGGGTGTTAAAGTCCCCTACTATTGTTGCATTATCAATTAGTTCCTTTATATTTATTATTAATTATTTTACATATTTTGGTGCTCCCATGTTGGGTGCATAAATATTTGCAGTTGTTAGATCTTCTTGTCGGATTGTCCCCTTTATTATTATATGGTGTCCTTCTTTATCTCTTTTTCAGTCTTTGTTTTAAAGTCTACTTTGTGCAATATAAGTATTCCTACCCTGGCTTTCATTTGAAGTCCATTTGCATGATAAATGTTTCTTCATCCCCTCACTTTCAATCTCCATCTGTCTTCAGGTTTAAATTGAGTCTCTTGTAGGCAGCATATAGATGGATCTTGTGTGCGTGCGTGTGTGTGTGTGTGTGTGTGCGTATTTATTTAATCTGACACACTATGTCTTTTGAGTAGAGCATTTAGTTCAATTATATTCAGGGTAATTATTGATATATATGTATTTATTGCCATTTTATTACTTGCTTTCTCATTGTTTCTGGAGCTTTTTCTCTGTTCCTTTCTAGTCTTTGTCACTTTGGGTCTTTCCTTTGCACTCAAAGTCTCCTTCAATATGTCTTGCATGGCTGACTTAGTGATCATAAGCTACTTTAGTTTTTGTATGGGAAAATCTCTCCTTCTATTCTGAATGAAAGGCTTGTTGGATAGAGTATTCTTGGCTGCAGATTTTTCCCATTTGGCACTTTGCTTATATCATGCCACTTTCTTCTGGCTTGCCAAGTTTCTGTTGAGAAATCTTTAGCTAGTCTTAATGGGTCTTCCCTTGTAAGTTAAAGACTTCTTTTGTCTTGGTGTTTTTAAGATTTTGTCTTTGTCACTATATTTTGCAAGTTTACTTATGTGTTGGTGTTGGCCTGCTTTTGTTGATTTTGATGGGGAGTTCTCTGCCTCCTCGATATGGATGTCTGTATTCTTCCCCAGATTAGGGAAGTTTTCAGCTATTATTTCTTCAAACAAATTTTTTGCCCCCTTTTCTTTCTCTTCTGGGGCTCCTATAATATGTAGGTTATTATGACAGATGGAGTCACTGAGTTTCCTATGTCTATTTTTATGTTCCTTAATTTTTATGTATCCCTTTTGTTCAGCTTGTATATTTTCCATTATTTTATCTTCCATATCATTTATTCATCTCTCTGCTTCTTCCAGACTTTTGTTCATTGCATCAAATCTGTTTCTAATCTGTTACTGCATTTTTTATTTCTGACTGATTCTTTTTTTTTACTGATTCTTTTTTAACTCATATCTGTGGTATGATATTCCTGAAGTCCTCCATTCTTTTCTCAACCCCAGCTAGTATCCTTATAATTTTTCCTTTAAATTCTCCATCAGACATTTTACTTATATTTGTTTCACTTAGCTCTCTGACTGTAACCTTATCTTGTTTTTTAATTTGGGACAAATTCTGCCATCTTGGTATTTTGTCTAAGTCTCTTTCTTCTTCTCTGTGTTATATAAGCCCATCATGTTTTCTGGTCCTAAGAACCATGGCTTTATGAAGAACAGGTCATACAGTGTCCAGGGCCTGGCGCTTTAGGGAGTGTCTCATGGGTGCTGCATATACTCTACTGTTGTGTTTTGGCCATTATATCCTTCAGGCCAGTCTTCTGCAGAGGTTCTACTTGACTGCAATGAGGAGTATTTGGTCCTTGCCAAGAATGTGGCGTGTTTTAATTGGTGTACTCTGGTCTGCTTATTAAATGAGAGCTGCTATTACTTTCACTAGAACTGAAGTGCTGCAGAACTCTCTGGTTGGGAGACTTGGTGTGGGCAGGAGTTTCTGCTGGTCTTATGGGAAAGGAGCCCACCATGCTGGGACTGAGACAAACTGGAGTCTGACAAGAGCACAGAGGTGTAGGACTTGGTGTAAGCAGGTTAAGTATCCAGTGTGGGTGCTGTGTTGCCTCCTGAAGGTGTGTCTATGTTTATGCTGCAGGGGGGGTGAGGGAAAGGGTGCCAGCCAGCCACACACACACAGAGAAACTTCTCTTTGAATGCTACTTCTCTCAGGAGGACTCCGAGAAGAGCAGATAATCTCCCCACTGTGCACCCTAGGCACTCTTCAGATTGCTGTTTCCACACTGTCTGCCTCTGGGTTGTTGCTTGCCTTCTCTTCATGGTGAGAGCAGTGGTCTTAGGGCTCTATTCCAGCGAAGCCTGCTGACCTTTCAAACTCCAGTCTCTACCTTGCTGGCTGTAAGAACATAGGAAAATCAGCCCCTCCTGTTTTCCCATCCAGTAGCTTTGGGAAAATGTTTTTCTTGTGCATTCCCCTGTGTACTCCTCTCTTGCTTTTCTCCATGACCACAGCTCCCTCTCCTCCACAGCATCCACAATCTCTTTCTTCCCTAAATCACAACTCTGCACTTCCTACTTTCCAGTGTGGCTTCAGTAGTGGAGTTTGTTCTATCAGTCTTCAGGTTCATTTCTGGGGTATTTAGGATGATTTGGTAGTTACCTAGTTGTTTTTGTGGGACAAGGCAAGCTTAGGTTCTTCCTATTCTTCTGCCATCATAGCTTGGTTTTTCCTTTATTCTATTAATGTGGTATATTATATTGATAGATTTTTGAATGTTAAACCACCCTTTCATTGCTGGGATAAATCCCACTTGGTCATGGTATATAATCCCTTTAATATGATGCTGGATTCTATTTGCTAGGTTTTTTGTTGAAGACCTTTGTATCTATATTTATAAGAGATACTGGTTTTTAGGTTTTTTTTTTCCTTATGATGTCTTCTTCTGGCTTTGGTAACAGGGTGATGTTGGCCTCATAGAATGAGTTAGAAAATGTTACCTCTTCTTCTATTTTTTGAAGAGTTTGAGGGTTCTAATTCTTCTTTAAATGTTTTATAGAATTCACCAATAACTTCATTCAAAAGTCCTAGACTTCTTTTTTGTTAGAAGGGTTTTGATTACTGACTCAAACTTATTACTGGTAATCAGTGTGCTTAGATTTTCTATTTCTACTTGAGCCATTTTGTGTAGTTAGTGTGTTTCTAGGAATTTGTACATTTTATCTAGCTACCTACTTTGTCGGCATACAACTGTTCATAATATTCTCTTATAATCTTATTTATTTCTTTAAGGCCAGTCGAAAATTTCCACTTTCATTTATGATTTAATAATTTGACTGTTACTTTCTCTTTTCTTAATCATTCTAGCCTTTGTTGATCTTTTCAAAGAAACAACTTATAATTTCAATGATTCTTTTTTTCAACTAATATCTTCTATCCTGAAGACAGAAGCATTTTTAAAAATTTTTTATTAAGTTCAGTTAGCCAACATATAGTACATCATTAGTTTTTGATGTAGCGTGTAGTGATTAATTAGTTGTGTATAGTGCTCTTCATATCACGTGCCCTTCTTAATACCCATCACCTGGTTATCCTATCCCCCCAACTCCCTCCCTTCTGCAACCCTCTTACACTGTTGGTGGGAATGCATGCTGGTACAGCCACTCTGGAAAAGAGTACAGAGGTTCCTCAAAAAGTCAAAAATAGAGCTGCCCTACAACCCAGCAATTGCACTATGGAGTATTTACCCCAAAGATACAGATGTAGTGAAAAGAAGAGGCATGTGCACCCCAATGTTCACAGAAGCAATATCCATAATAGTCAAACTATGGAAGGAGCCCCGATGTCCTTCAACAGATGAATGGATAAAGAAGATGTGGTTCATATATACAGTGATTCTCTTTTTTTTATTGTTACTTAAATTTTTTTCCAGTGTTCCAAGATTCATTCCCCATTCCCTACACCCAATGCTCCATGCATTAGGTTCTCCCAGTACCCACCACCAGGCTCTACCATCCCTCCACCCCCCTCCCTCCAGGTCCCTCAGTTTGTTTCTGTGTCCAAAGTCTCTGTTGTTTTGTTTCCCTCCCTAGATTACCCTAGTTCCCATTTACTTGCCTTCTCCCACTGTCCTCCAGGTTACCCTTCATGCACCGCAAGTAAGTGAAACCATGTGATACTTGACTTTCTCTACTTGGCTTATTTCACTCAGCATAATCTCTTCCAGTCCAGTCCATGTTGCTACAAAAGTTGGATATTCATCCTTTCTGATGGAGGCATAGTATTCCATTGTATATATGTACCCTATGACCCTGCAATTGCACTACTGGGCATTTACCCCAAAGATGATTCTCTTTTTTTGATCTTTTGTTCTTTATTTTATTGACTGGCACTGTGATGTTCATTATCTTTCCTTCTGCTATCTTTGGGCTTAGTTTGCCTTTCTTTTTCTAGTTCCTTAAATTGTATATGTGGGTTAATAATTTGAGTTATTTCTTCTTTTTAAATATTGGTGCATGTAGCTCTACATTTCCCTTTGAGCAGTGTTTTTGGTGCATCCCATAACTTTTAGTACATTATGTTTTGTTTTCATCGCAAAATATTTTCAATTTTTTTGTGATTTCTTTGACCCACTGATTGTTTAAAGGTGTATTGTTTAGCTACAAAGCCAAGATAGCAGAGGAATGGGGACCTTGTTTCATGTGGTTCCTTAAATTTAGCTAGATAACTGTCAAATCATTCTCAACACATATGAATTAAACCTCAGACATAAGAAAAGAATTGCTCGAATTCTACAAAGATAAGAGTGATCACTTTTTGCAAGGTAGGAGATGCTGAGAAGTGACTCAAAAGAGATATATTGGCCTGATCAAAATACCAGTGGTGTTTTTCAAAGTGCTGGAACAAACAATCCTAAAATTTGTATGGAACCAGAAAAGACACAGAATCACTAAGGAAATGTTGAAAAAGAAAAGCAAAGCTTGGGGCATCACATTGCCTGATTTCAAGCCTTATTACAAAGCTGTGATCACCAAGACAGCATGGTACTGGCACAAAAACAGACACATAGACCAATGGAACAGAGTGGAGAGCCCAGATATGGACCCTCAACTCTATGGTCAAATAATCTTTGACAAAGCAGGGGCAAATATCTAATGGAAAAAAAGACAGTCTCTTCAATAAATGGTGCTGGGAAGATTGGACAGTTATGTATAGAGGAATGAAACTCAACCATTCTCTATACCATACACAAAGATAAACTCAAAGTCAATGAAAGACCTCAACATGAGGCAGGAATCCATCAAAATCCTGGAGGAGAACACAGGCAGTAGCCTCTTCAACATTAACCACAGCAACTTCTTACAAGACAGTTCTCCAAAGGCAAAAGAAGCAAAACAAAAATGAATTTTGGTACTTCATCAAGATAAAAAACTTCTGTACAACAAAGGAAACAGTCAACAAAACAAAGAGGCAACCTGTAGAATGGGAGAAGATATTCACAAATGGCACCACAAGGGGCTGATATCGAAGATCTATAAAGAACTTCTCAAACTCAACACCCAAAAACTAGATAATCATGTGAAAAAAATGGGCAGGAGACATGAGCAGACACTTCTCCAATGAAGACATTCAAATAGCTAGCAGACATATGAAAATATGTTCATCATCATTAGCCATCAGGGAAATTCAAATCAAAACCACAATGAGATACCATATTACACCAGTTAGAATGACAAAGATTGACAGGACAGGAGACAACAAATGTTGGAGAGAATGTGGAGAAAGGGGAACCCTCTTACACTATTGATGGGACTGCACGTTGGTGCAGCCACTTTGGAAAACAGTGTGGAGATTCCTTTAAAAATTAAAAATAGAGCTACCCTATTACCCAGAAATTGCACTACTGGGTATTTACCCCAAAGATACAGATGTAGTGAAAAGAAGGGCCATATGTACTCCAACATTCTTAGCATCAGTGTCCATAATAGCCGAACTGTGGAAAGAGCCAAGATGCCCTTCAATAGATGAATGGATAAAGAAGATGTGGTCCATATATACAATGGAATATTACTCAGTCATCAGAAAGGATGAATACCCAACTTTTGTAGTAACATGGACTGGATTGGAGGAGATTATGCTGAGTGAAATCAGTCAAGCAGAGAAAGTCAATTATCATATGGTTTCACTTACTTGTGGGGCATAAGGAATAACATGGACAATATTAGGAGAAGGAAATGAAACGTGAATTGGAGGTAAATCAGAGCGGGAGATGAACCATGAGAAACTGTGGACTCTGAGAAAGATGAGGGTTTTAGAGGGGGATGGGTGATCCTGGTAGTGGGTATTAAGGAGGGCACGTATTGCATGGACCACTGGGTGTTATACATAAACAATGAATCTTGGAACGCTGCATCAAAAACTAATGATGTATTTTATGGTGAATAACAGCACAATAAAAAATAATAAAGTAAAAATTATACATTAAAAAATAGTACTTCCTCTCATAGGGGTGCTGTGAGCACTGGATTGATCCACACAAAGTACTTAGAACCATACTCATTAAATATTAACTTTTAGATCCTCAAAAAGAAAATTCATATTAAATACAAAAAAAAGAAAGGGGTATATTGGAAGATAAACAGTGGGTGGAGGGAGCTCCTTAAGCCGGTTACCAGAAAGTAATATACCCTCAGAGTGCAAAATCAGAACTTTTAGAAGTCTGCTCCAGTGAGAAACATTCCTTCCTGAAAGGTGCTCAGGTAGCAAAACAGAATTAGAATCCTAGGTGAGACAGTGTGGTCACAGGATCCCAGAGTTCACAGAACAGGTATGCCTCAATGGGGAAGTGTTCTGAAGCATCGGAGTGGGGAAGCCAGCTATAATTAGTGAGCTCCAGAGTGGCAGCATGCATCTAGGTGTTGCCATAAACTACAAACCATGGCAGAATCAGGTGTCCACTCGGAGTGGGGGCTCTGCAAGCAGCCCATGTGCAGTGACCCTCCTCCCTCCCCTGGGAAGATTGGCACTGATGTGCACTGCAAGATCTGCAGAGTTTGGGGCACACAAAAATGAAGACCACTTTTTCTTGTGGGTTTAATGAAGAGAGGGAGCCATGATCTTTAAGCTCTGGGTCTGGATATTGGCACATGGACATTTTAATTTTTATCCTCTAAAGCAATGTGGGAAATCTCCAGAGACCAAAGCCACACAGAACAATCCAAAGCAGCTTACACTGTACCCGACCCCCTAGTAAGAGTTAGTGCAACTCCGTCCAGGCAAAAACACCAGAGAATCAGTGCAGCAGGCCCCTCCCCCAGAAGATCAGAAGAACATTATGCAAATACGAAGCTTATCAAGTACACAGAACTGCAAAACTCCAGTGATAGGAGAAAATGGTATATAGAATTTGAGGTTTGTTCTCATGATTCTTTTACTTTTCAGTTTAAAATTTCTTTCCTTTTTCCTGTTTTCCCTTTTCAACTAGTTTCTTATTCCATCAAATCTTTGTTTTTAAGTCTTTTAAATTTCATTTTTTTCTAGATACATTTTTTATACATATTCTTCATTTTGGCTTTCTTTCATTATATTCAATTTTATTTTTGTATATGCATATATATGTATGTATATAATGTTTTGCTTTCTTTACAGTTGTGGAACTTAGTGTCTTCTAATAAACAGACCAAAATACACCCAGGATGAAGTGGATCACCCAGTTTTGTCCACCTGGGAGATTATATTACCAGTTTTTGCATTTTTTCTGGTGGTTTTTTGTTGTTTTTTGGGGGGGTTCTGAACTCTTCAGATTTTTCTAGTATGTATTTCACTGGGGTAATGTTGATTTTTTTCATTTTGTTCCCTCATTCATCTATTCTGCTCTGGAAAAAAATGACTATAAGGAGAAATTCACAGAAAAAGAAATAACCAGAGATAATTCTCCCTGATAGAGACTTAATCAAATGGATATAAGTAAAATATCAGAGCTGGAATTCAGGAATAATTATACATTTACTAGCTGGGCTTGAAAAGGGCATAAAAGACTCTAGAGAATCTCTTAGTGCAGAAATAAAATCTAATCAGATCAAAATAAAAAACTCTGTAACTGAGATGGATTCTTTTTTTTTTAAGATTTTATTTATTTGACAGAGAGAAACACAGCCAGAGAGGGAACACAAGCAGGGGGAGTGAGAGAGGGAAAGGCAGGTTTCCTGCTGAGCAGGGAGCCCGATGTGGGACTCAATCCCGGGTCTCCAGGATCATGACCTGAGCCAAAGGCAGTTGCTTAACCAACTGAGCCACCCAGGCATCCCTGAGATGGATTCTAAAATGGATGCTTTAGCAGCTAGAATAAGTGAGGCAGAAGAGAGATGGTAGAGAGGAAGGAAGCTGAGGAAAATAGAGAAAAACAACTAATGGACCATGAGGGGAGCTTCAAGAAATCAGTGATACCATAAAGCAAGCAATATTAGAATTATTGGGGTCCCAGAAGAAGAAGAGAGAGAGGGAGGGACAGAAGATATATTTGAGCAAATCATAGCTGTGAACGCCCCTAACCTGGGAAAGAAAACAGGCATTTAAGTCCAAGACATAGAGAGAAACCCCTTCAAGATCAATAAAATAGGTCAATGAAGCAACAGATAATAGTGCAGATTGCAAATTTCAGGCATAAAGAGAAGATCTTGAAAGCAGCTCAAGGCAAGAGCTCTTTAAACTACAATGGTAGAAACATTACACTGGCAGCCGACCTATCCACAGAGACCTAGCAGACCAGGAAGGGCTGGAATGATATATTCAGAGTACTAAATGAGAAAACATGCAACCAAGGATACTTTATACACCAAGGCTGTTATTCATAATGGAAGGAGAGATAAAGAGCTTCCAGGACAAGAGAAACTAAAAGAATTTGTGATCACTAAACCACCCCTGCAAGAAATATTAAAGGGGATTCTGTAAGAAAGAAAGAGCCCCAAAGTAACAAAGACAAGAAGGAATCTATAGAAACAAGGACTTTATGGGGGAATACAATAGCACTAAATTCACATCTGTCAGTAGGTACAGTGAGTGTAAATTGGCTAAATGCTTCAACCAAAAAACACAGAGTATCAAGCAAAATCAAGACCCATCCATATGCAATCTATAAGGGACTCATTTTAAACCAAAAGACAATTCCAGATTGAAAGTGAGGGGGTGGAAAACCATTTATCATCCAAGTGGACATCAAAGGAAAACTGTGGTAGCAATCATCGTATCAAACAAATTGTATTTTAAACCAAAGACTGTAGTAATGGATGAAGAGGCACCCTATATCATACTTAAAGAGTCTATCGAACAAGAAGATCCAACAATTCTAAATATTTATGCCCCTAACTTGGGAGTAGACAATTATATCAACCAATCAATAATACAATTATGGAAACACATTGATAGTAATACAATAATAGGAGAGGACTTCAACACCCCCACTTAATGCAATGGACATATCATCTAAGCAGAAGATCAACCAGGAAACAAGGGCTTTGAATGACAAACTGGACCAGATGGACTTCACAGATATATACAGAACATTCCATCCTAGAACAACAGGATACACATTCTTCTCGAGTGTATATGGAACATTTTCCAGAGTAGATCACATACTGGGTCACAACTCAGGTCTCGACTGGTACCAAAAGATTGGGATTATTCCCTGCATATTTTCAGACCACAATTCTTTGAAACTTGAACTCAATCACAAGAGGAAATTTGGAAGGAACTCAAACACCCTAACGCCTGGGGATTAAAAAGTACCCTACTAAAGAGTGAATGAGTCAACCATGAAATTAAAGAAGAATTTAAAAAACTCTTGGAAACAAATGAAAACAAAAACATAAGTAGTCAGAACCTTTGGGATGCAGCAAAGGCAGTTTTAAGAGGGAAGTACATAATACAAGCATTTCTTAAAAAATTAGAAAAGTCCGAAATACACAAGCTAACCTTATACCTAATGAGCTGAAGAAAGAACAGCAAATAAAGCCTAAACCAAGAAGGAGAAGAGAAATGATAAAGAATATAGGCAGAAATCAATGGAAAGTAACCAAAAACAGATCAAGGAAACTAGAAGCTGGTTCTTTGAAAGAATTTTTAAAAATCAATAAGCGACTAACTAGACTTAACAAAAAGAAAAGAGAAAGGACCTAAATAAATAAATAAATAAATAAATAGAATAAATAGAATAAATCACGAATGAAAGAGGAAAGATCATGACCAAGGAAATACACACAATTTTAAGAATATATTATGAGCAACTATATACCAACAAATTTAGCAATCTGGAAGAAATGGAAGCATTCCTGGAAACTTCTAAACTACCAGAACTGAAAAAGAAGGAAATAGAAAACATGAACAGACCCATCACCATCAAGGAAATTGAAGCAGTAACCCAAAATCTAACAACAAACAGGAGTCCAGGGCCAGATGGCTTCCTAGGGAAGTTCTACCAAACATTTAAAGAATTAATACAGGGTGCCTGGGTGTCTCAGTGGGTTAAAGCCTCTGCCTTTGGCTCAGGTCGTGATCTCAGGGTCCTGGGATTGAGGCCCGCATCTGGCTGTCTGCTCAGCAGGGAGCCTGCTTCCTCCTCTCTCTCTGCCTGCCTCTCTGCCTGCTTGTGATATCTCTGTCAAATAAGTAAATACAATCTTTAAAAAAAAGAATTAATATGTATTATTCTGAAGTTGTTTCAAAAAATCAAAATTGAAGGAATACTTCCAAACTCATTGTATTGATCCAGTACCAAAGGCCCCACCAGGGCACCTGGGTGTCTCTGCCTTCCGGTCAGGTCATGATCTCAGGGTCCTGGGATTGAGTCCCACATTGGGTTTCCTGCTCAGCAGGGAGCCTGCTTCCCTTCGTTCTCTGCCTGCCTTTCTGCTTATTTGTGATCTCTCTCTCTGTCAAATAACTAAATAAAATCTTTTTTTAAAGGCCCCACTAAAAAGGAGAATTACAGACCAGTATCATTTATGAACATGAATGCCAAAATTCTCACCAAGATACTAGCCGATGGGAACCAACAGTACATTAAAAGGATTATTCAGCACAACCAAGGGGGATTTATTACTTGGCTCCAAGTGTGGTTCAGCATTCACAAATAAGTCAATGTGATACATTGCATTAATAAAAGAAACAAGAAACATATCCTCTCAGTGGATGTAGAAAAACATTCAACAAAATAGAGCAACATTTCTTGGTTAAAACTCTTCAAAGTATAGGGATAGTGGGAACATACCTCAAAATCATAAAAGCCATCTATGAAAAGCACACAGTGAATATCATCTTCAGTACAGAAACACTGAGAGCTTTCCCCATAAGGTCAGGAACATGACAGGCATGCCCACTCTAACCATCATTGTTTAACATAGTTTTTGAAGTCCTAGCCTCAGCCATCAGAAAACAGAAATTTAATTAATTAATTAATTAATTAATTAATTAAAAAAGAAAGAAAATGCATTCAAATTGGCAAAGAAGTCAAACTTGCAGTTTTCATAGATCACATGGTACTTTGTGTAGAAAACCCAAAAAACTCCACCCCAAAATCACTAGAACTCATACAGAAATTTATCAATGTGGCAGGATACAAAATCAATACACAGAAACCAGTTGCATTTCTATACAGGAATAATGAGATAAAAGAATGATAAATGAAGGAATCAATCCCATTTACAATTGCACCAAAACCCATAAGATACATAGGAGTAAGCCTAACCAAAGAGATAAAGGATTTGTACTATAAAAACTACAGAACACTCATGAAAGAAATTGAGGAAGACACAAAGAAATGGAAAAAATCCCTGTTCATGGATTGAAAGAACAAATATTGTTAAATTGTCTATGTTACTGGGACATCTGAGTGGCTCAGTTGGTTAAGCATCTGACTTCAGCTCAGGTCATTATCCCGGGTCATGATCCTGGGATTGAGTGGGGAGTCTGCTTCCTCTCTCTCTGCCTGCTGCTCCCACTGTCTGCCACTTCCCCTGCTTATACTCTGTATCTGTCAGATAAATAAAATATTTTTTAAAATGTCTATTGCTCCCCAACCTACACATTCAAAGCAATCCCATCAAAATACCATTGACATTTTTCAGAGCTAGAACAAATAATCCTATAATTTGTATGGAACCAGAAAAGACCCTGAATAGCCAGAGGAATTTTGTAAAAGAAAACCAAAGCTGGTGACATCACAATTCTGGACTTCAAGCTCTATTACAAAGCTATAATCATCAAGATAGTATGGTAGGGGCACAATAGCAGACACCTAGATCAATGGAACATATTAGAGAACCCAGAAATGGACCCTCAACTCTCTGGACATCTAATCTTCAACAAAGCGGGAAAGAATATCCAATGGGAAAAAGACAGTCTCTTCAACAAATGGTGTTGGGAAAATTGGACAGCCTCATGCAAAAGAATGAAAGTGGAACCATTTTCTTACACCACACACAGAAGTAAACTCAACATGGATGAAATATCTAAATGTGAGATAGGAATCCACCAAAATCCTTGAGAAGAAGAGAGGCAGCAATGTCTTTGATCTTGGCCATAGCAACTTCCTAGACACGTCTCCAAAGACAAGGGAAACAAAAGTAAAAAATGAACTATTGGGACTTCATCAATATAAAAACTTCTGCACAGCAAAGGAAACAATCAACAAAACTAAAAGGCAAACTATGGAATGGGACAAGATATTTGCAAATGTCTTTTCAGATAAAGGGCTAGTATCCAAGATCTGTAAAGAACTTGTCAAACTCAACACCCAAAAAACAAATAATCCAGTCAAGAAATGGGTAGAGGCACGAGCAGACATTTCTCCAAAGAAGACATACAAATGGCCAATAGACACATGAAAAAATGTTTCATATCCTTTGACCTCAGGGAAATACAAATCAAAAACACAATAAGATACCATCTCTCACCAGAATGCATAAAATTAACAAGACAGGAAACAGTAAATGTTAACTAGGATGTAATGAAAGGGAAACCCTTTTACACTGTTCATTGGAATGGAATGCAAGGTGGTACAGGGACGCTGGAAAATGTATGGAGTTTCCTCAAGAAGGTAAAAATGGAGCTACCCTACAACCCAGCAATTGCACTACTAGGTATTTACTCCAAAGATACAAATGTAGTGAAAAGAAGGGCTCCTTCTCCCCAATGTTCCTAGCAGCAATGCCCAAAATCACCAAACTGTGGAAAGAGATGGGATGTCCATTGACTGACAAATGGACAAAGATGTGGTGTGTATACAATGGAGTATTACTCAGCCATAATAAAGGATGAATACTTTCAATTTACATCCACGTAGATCAAACTGGTGGTTTTTATGCTGAGTAAAATAAGTCTCAGAGAAAGGCAATTATTATATGGTTTCACTCTTATGTGGAACATAAAGAACAGTGCAGAGGATCATAGGGGAAGTTAGGGAAAACTGAGAAGTCATCAGAGAAGGAGAAAATCCATGAGAGACTCTTTTTTTGATTTTAAATTTATTTTATTTTTTCAGTGTTCCAATATTCAGAGAGACTCTTACCTGTAGAAAAACTGAGGGTTGCTGGAGGGGAAATGGGTGGGAGGATGAGGTAATTGGGTGATGGGCATTAATGAGGGCAGGTGTTGGGATGAACACTGGGTTTTATACACAACTGATAAACTATAGAACACTACCTCTGAAACTAATGATGTAGCATATGTTGGCTAATTGAATTTAAATGAGAAACATACATAAAGTATCTTAAAACTATCTTTAAAAAGTGTGTTATTTAATTTCCAAATATTGTGAGATTCCAGTTTTCTATTTTTTATTTATGATTTAGAGAAGATACTTTGCATGATTTAAGTCTTTTTGAGTGTATTGAGGCTTGCTATGAGGCCTAAAAAGTGGCCAATCCTAGAGAATGTTCCCTGTGCACTTGAGAATAATGTGTATTCTGCTGTTGTGGTGTTAATTTTCTCTATATTTCTATTAGGTCTTAGTTTGCAGTGTTATTCAAGTCCTCTCTTTCTTCATAAGTCTTCTGTTTAGTTTTTATATCTGTTATTAGAAGTTGAGTACTGAAGTCTCCAACTGTTATTATACAACTCTCTTTTCTCCCAATTCTGTCATGTTCTGCTACATATACTTTGGGGCTCTGATGTTAGGTATATATATGTTTTTGTTATATCTTTTTTTTTTTTAAAGATTTTATTTATTTGACAGAGAGAAACACAGCCAGAGAGGGAACACAAGCAGGGGAGCGAGAGAGGGAAAAGCAGGCTTCCCGCCTAGCAGGAAGCCCGATGTGGGACTCGATTCCGGGTCTCCGGGATCATGACCTGAGCCGAAGGCAGTCGCTTAACCAACTGAGCCACCCAGGCGCCCCATGTTTTTGTTATATCTTTTTGATGAATTGACTCTTCTGTCAATATGTAATCTTTCACTGGATTTTGAGAGTTTTTATTGTTTGAAGCCAACCAAATTCCCCAATTTGAGAAAGTGTGTGTGTGTGTGTGTGTGTGTGTGTGTGTGTGTGTATACACATGTGTATTCATGCACTACTGGCCAGTAGGAAAAAAGGGCCTACTCGATCTTTGACTCCATGAGATGTCAGAAGCAATTTTTTTGTTGGCATCTCTGAAATGAGCACAAACTTGTATCATTAACTTCCTATTCTAATAAAATCCTATAGCTGGCTTGAGAATGAGTCCATGGACTTATTGTGAAAGAGAGCAGGACCTTCATTTCAGCCTTTGTAAAAATCTCCCTGTACACAGAAATGATAACTGGAATTCAATCTATTCCACACTCAGCAACAAATATCTTAGGTCTACAGTATCACTACTCTATAAAATTAAAAATAAGTGGCAATTTGAGGCTTTTCTTCATTGCTTTCTTGTTTCATTGTAATATTTTTTATTTAATTCTTTTTTCTTTCTCTGTTTTTCTCCAACCATTTCATTTTCCATCTTTCCTTTTTTCTTCTCCATTTCCCCCTTTTTTTTGCCCCTCTCTCTTGCATCTCTCTGATTTCTTCTTTTCTCTATTATTTCCTTTACCCTGTGACTGTTGCCTTATTGCACACTGGATGTGAGACTAAATATTTTAAATTAGTATCAATAGAAATATGTTAATAGAAGAAATAAACATAATTTTGTTTTGGGGGAAAGGTGTGCAAATTAAAATAAAAAGCTTATGCTATCTCACTGTCTAACTGGAGCTTCTGTGTTAACAGTAATTAAAAAGAAAGGTTTAAATTTTTTAACCTGTTAAGAAAATTATATTACCTGAACCCAAATGTCCACATTGCTCTTTATGAAAATTATCCAAATATAAAGAGGGAAGAAAGACTCTTCTCTAAGAAATGCCTTCTGTAGAAATCCCCTTTGGCTTCAAAGCTGTGAAATCCTGGCAAAAGCCAGATTTCATCAGGTTGTCTATTACACTGACAGAACTGCTGGCTGCTTGGGGAAAGAATGAAATATAATAGCAGCTATTCGGTTTAAGCACAGCTAAATATGGTGGTGGCAGTAGTAGCCTTGTCTTCCTTTCTGAGTAAAGCACTCCTTAATTCTCTAGCAAGTTCATAAGATTTGGAAATATCCGTTGAATTTTTGGTTCATTTCGATTTCTATTGTTTTAATCTTTCCTTTACTGCCTAAGCTGTAGGCAGGCTGGAATGGGCTAGGAATACTTTTGGTGCTTTAAATTTTATAAGATGGTGTCTAGCCCTTTAGTTTTGAGGTTGGTGTACTGTGTGTGAGTATTTATATTTATCACAGGCAGTCACTATCTTCGAGAGTGAGGGTGCACATCTTTCTCAGCAATCTCTTTCCTATAAAGCCATTGAAGTAATGTCACAGTCTGAAACTAACACATTCTGATTTTAGGTAGTCAGGGGTTATTTCCTTGAAAAGTTTGACCTGACAAAGGTCCTTTATGAATAGGGAGTAATATTAGTGTGATTGCCAAGAGTGTTCCCACCTCTCCCCTGGGAAGTAGGCATTATTTGCTTTCAAATATAACTTCCCCATTTCTGGTGAATAAAAAGAACAACATTCTGGAGTACCTGTGTGGATCAGTCAGTTAAGCATCTGACTCAATTTCAGCTCAGGTTATGATCTCGGGGTCTTGAGATCAAGTCTTGTGTTGTGCTCTGTGTTCAGTGAGGAGTCTGCTTCTCTGTCTCTCTCTCCCTCTCCCTCTGCCCCTCCCCTTTTCTCTCTAAAACAAATAAATAAATATTTTTTTAAAAAGAGAATAGTAACATTTTGAAGGCAACTTGGTTTATTTGCAATACACCTTTGCTTAGAGTGGTTGAGAAGTGGTGGCTCAGCAAGAAACAACTTATCTTTTATCCATATAAATACAGTTTTGGTTCATTTCCCCCTTTTATTAATCCCCACCTATATATGGCTTTCACATTGCCCTCATTTCTTGGAGAACACAGAACTCTGCTCAGAAAGGAGGCATCTACCATACTCAGCTCCATCCTGCTTTTTTCTGAACCCATCTGTCTGGGATTACTAGCAATTAGAACTCACATGGAACATTCTACTTTGAGCTTCTGTTGGTAAAGCAGTTGTTGTTAAGCAAACCTAAGGGAAGCTTATGGGTTCTGGTCCTGCCTCCTACACAGGTAAAAAGGAGCCCAAACTAGGTATATCTGAAAAGGTCTTTGGAGACCATCTGGTTCAACCCCTCTTGGTGTAGATGGAAAATTCAAGCTCAGAGTTGAAAAAAGGAACTCACTCAAGATTACAGAGTCAGATAATAGTGGACCCTCAGACCTTCAGAAGACTGTTTTAATCTTTAATTGTATGTTAAGGAAGAATCTGATAGATATAAATATATAGATATAGATATAGGTTTAGATATAGATATATACACATACACACACTACTAATTGTGTGTGTGTATTTCCATATATTCCATATAGTTTAAGTTTTTAAAAACTTTGTTTTGGATTAATTTTATATTTACAGAAAATTTTCAAAAATAGTAGAGAACTCCCATATATTCCTCACCCATTTATATTGTAAACTTACATTACTATGCAGCATTTATCAAAACTAAGAAACCAACATTGGTATATTACTATTAACTAAACTTCAAACTTCATTCAGATGTCACCAGTTTTACCATTAACATCCTTTCTTAAATGGCAGGATCCAATTAGGTTACTACATTGCATTTAATTATCATGTGTGTTTAGTCTTCGTGGTCTTTGCCAGTTTCTCAGTTGTTCATGATTTTAACATTTTTGTAGAGTACTGGTCAGTTATTTTGCAGAATGTCCCTCCCTTTGTGTTAGTCTGATGTTCTTCTCATGATTACACTGGTGTTACTGGTTTTGGAGAATACCAAAGAGGTAAGTACCATTTTCATCACATTATATCAAGAGTACAGAGTACAAACAAGAGTTGTTACTAGTAATTATCACTACTTAATTTTAATCACTTTGTTAAGGTAGTGTTTGCCATGTTTGCTCACCGTAAAGTTACTATTTTTTTCCATTCTCTATTCTTTGGAGGTAAGTCACTAAGTCCAGCTCACTCCCAAGTTTACACTTCTGGAAGGGGGAGTACACACACACACAGACACACACACACACACACACATTGTTTGGAATTATCTATAAGGCGGGTATTTTCCTTTTAGATTTATTTATTCAATCAATAATTTATATGTGTATGGGCTCATATACATTTATTATGTCTTTTGAGTTTTCATTCAGTACTGCCTCATTTATTTTGTTGCTCAGATTGTTTCAGCTTTGACCATTGGAAATTCTCTTAGGTTGGATCCCATGTACCTTTCAAATGCCCCCCTTCCTTTTATCTTTTCAGTACTTCCTTATTTTCTGGTACTACAAGCTATTCTGTACTAATCTTGTATTTACCCTTTCCTAGACTTTGATTCTGCCATTTCTCCAAGGAACACTATTTCCTTTTATTTAGAATTTATTTAGAACTTAAAATCTGGGAATGGCCATTATTACTAAGCTATCATTGCTTCTAGGTTTCTTAGTATACAGATCTAGGAAATATATACTTGTATGTTAACCCATATATATATATATATATATATATATATATATATATATATATATATATATCTCCATAGTCTCTGTATCTTCTATATATCTTTCCATTTGTGTGTGTGTATCACCAAACCATATTCCATTGTAAAGATGTTTGCCCATTGTCCTGTTGAAAGACATCTTGAATACTTATAGCTTTTGGAAATTATGAATAAAGTTGCTATATACATTTACATGCAGGTTTTTGTATAGACACAAGTTCTTAATTCACTTGGGTATATACCTAGAAGAGCACTTGCTGGATTGTATGGTATGTCTATGTTTAAACTACTAACTTTTAACATCACCGCTTTCAAATAAGTCTGGCTTGATTGACTAAATTCAATTGGGAGAGTGATCACTTTCATGCCATATTCCATGTGAATGGAAAATGGAATATCCACAGTACTCTCCTCCCCAACATAGGAGATGAAATTCCTACAAAGGACCACTAGATGGCAGGGTACTTGTTGGTGCCTTGGGAACTGAAAATCTTTGGAAGATTCTGGGAAATTATTAAAATTGTATCTTCCTCTTCTCTTTTCTTGGTAAAGGATATATGAGCAAAATAAGGAAATAATACAAGATTTCTATCTCCTAGCATGTGCCTCTCTACTGATTCAAGAATTAAGCTTGAGGGAACATACCTCAATATCATAAAAGCCATATATAAAATACCCATAGCAAATATCATCCTCAATGGGGGAAAACTGAGAGCTTTTCCCCTAAGGTCAGGAACACAACAGGGATGTCCATTCTCACCACTGTTGTTCAACATAGTACTGGAAGTCCTAGCCTCAGCAATCAGACAACAAAAATAAATAGAAGACATCCAAATAGGTAAAGAGGAAGTCTAACTCTCACTCTTCACAGATAGCATGATATTCTATGTAGAAAACAAAAACCGAAAGACTCCACCTCAAAATTGCTAGAACTGATATAGGAATTTAGCAAAGTTGCAGGACATAAAATCACTGCACAGAAGTCAGTTGCATTTCTATACAGGAACAATGAGATTTTAAAAAAAAACAATAAATTAAGGAATGGATCCCATTTACAATTGCACCAAAACCCATAAGATATGTAGGAATAAACATAACCAAAGGGATAAAGGAGTTCTACTCTAAAAACTACAGAACACTTATGAAAGAAATTGAGGAAGACACAAAGAGATGGAAAAGCACCCCCTGTTCATGGATTAGAAGAACAAATATGTTAAAATGTCTATGCTACACAGACAGTTTACACATTCAATGCAATCCATATCAAATTACCAGGGACATTTTTCACAGAGCTGGAACAAACAGTCCTAAAATTTGTATGGAAGCACAAAAGACCCTGAATAGCCAGAGGAATGATGAAAATGAAAGCCAAAGCTGGAGACATCACAATTACAGACCTCATGCTGTATTACAAAGCTATAATCATCCAGACAGTATGGTATGAGCACAAAAACAGACACATGTATCAGTGGAACAGAATAGAGAACCTAGAAATTGATCTTCAGCTCTATGGGCAACTGATCTTCGACAAAGCAGTAAAGAATATCCAATGGGAAAAAGACAGTCTCTTCAACAAATTGTGTTGGGAAAATTGGACAGCCACATGTGGAAGAATGAAAATGGACATTTCTTACACCATACACAAAACCAAACTCAAAATGGATGAAAGACCTAACTGTGCTACAGAAATCCATCAAGATCCTCAAGGGAATAGAGGCAACAACATCATCGACCTCAGCCCAAGCAACTTCTTGCTAGCCATGTCTTCAAAGGCAAGGGAAACAAAAGCAAAACTGAACTACTGGGACTTCATCAAGATAAAAGCTTCTGCACAACAAAGGAAAGAGTCAACAAAACTAAAAAGAAACCTATAGAATGGGAGAAGATATTTGTAAATTTCTTATCAGATAGATAAAGGGCCAGTGTCCAAAATCTATAAAGAACCTCTCAAACTCAACACCAAAAAACAAAGAACCCAGTCAAGAAATGGTCAGAGACATGAAAAGACATTTCTCCAAATTGAGCTGGAATAGGGTATGCAATATCGTCATGTTTGTGTCCCTTGGTGACCTTATCTCAAAGTAGGAAAAGCTTGGAATCTTGGTGCTTGGATTCTAATGCCAGTTGTCTAGTACTCAACCTTTCTCAGCCTCCTATTCATCTTCTGTAAAATAAGGATAATAACACATACCTATTTACACTCACAGGCTGTTGGCAGATGTCAAAATAAGATAAATAGTATGGAATATGTTGGAGTACTTTATAAATTTAGCATCACAAAAATGTGAACTATTAATTAATGATCAAATCAGAATATAAATGCTACACATTTTAAGTTATATCATACATTAATAAGTCAGTCTTGAAAATAAAATCTGTTTCCTTCCATCAGAAGTGGCAGATGTTTAGTTGTTAAAGTGACCCAGTATTTTTCTCAGAGCTTAGTGGGTAGATAACTTTATTTTAGTAGTTGTAGAAAATACATTAGCTTGAATCCAGTTTGAGCTGATTTATTCTTTGCCCCCCAAAATCCCTATTATTTCAGTTCATCATGTAAACACTAACACATTCAGTAAATATTGCATGATTATTACGTGAGTATTTTGGGTTTCCATTGAGATTCTTGATTGACTCTGGTCCTCTAGGCCCAGGTCAGGGTCCAGCAAACCTCAGCCTTAGAGGTGGCTTAATCTTCAGCCTACATTATCTGTAGTTTCCTTGACTCAAAGATTTGCCATTCAAGGAGATGAAGGAGTGTGTTCTTCCTCTTCACAGCCACACAGAAACCAATAGTCATCAAAGCATTGTCATACTGGGCGACTGGGTGGCTCAGAGGGTTAAGCCTCTGCCTTCAGCTCAGGTCATGATCTCAGGGTCCTGGGAGCAAGTCCCACATGGGCTGTCTGCTCAGGGGGAAGCCTGCTTCCCCCTTTCTCTGCCTGCCTCTCTGCCTATTTGTGATCTCTCTCTCTGTGTCAAATGCATAAATAAAATCTTTAAAAAGAGCAATGTCATACTAACTGGTCAGATTCCTTTAGACCTTGCCACTGTAGCTCACCACTCCTCTCTCCCTTAAAACCCCCAAACTGGGGGAAAGATTAATTGTAATCTTCTCAGCTTGTTTATCTGCATTTGAAAAAGCCATCACCCTCTGGGCTCCCCTGCTTCTCTGAACCAAAATGAAAAGCCCCGTGTGCATGTGTGGACCTGCATATCAGAAGTAAGACTTGAAAGCATTCTTTTTTTTTAAAGATTTTATTTATCTGACAGAGAGAAACATAGCCAGAGGGGGAACACAAGCAGGGGGAGTGAGAGAGGGAGAAGCAGGCTTCCTGCCGAGCAGGGAGCCTGATGTGGGACTCGATCCAGGAATCCAGGGTCTCCGGGATCATGACCCGAGCCGAAGGCAGTTGCCCAACCAACTGAGCCACCCAGGCGCCCCGACTTGAAAGCATTCTTAACATCTGTGTTGTGGCATGTGGCGCATGTTCTTTGTGATGGAGTCAAACAAGCATAAGATATTAGCTGACTTGATAGGTCCACATCTGTCCCTTCATTTTAACAATTGGGAAAACTAAGACCCAGACCAAAAAGTGATAGCTCTAATTTGCTAGGTAAGTCTCACTCTTTTACTGGTCACATAGAGTGAATCTTAAAGAAGCCACTGTAGGTATGCATTGGACAAGTAGAAAAGAGACTTTCAAATGCTCATGGCTCCGATCTTTATCTTCCTCCAGTGAAAAGGGTATAGCTTAACTAGAAATAGCTAATGCTATAGAACACTGGAGGGATGAACTGTGTGTGTATATGGGTAAACAACCTTGTTTTCAATTATCTACTTTCGTTTTGCCTCTAAGTTCTGCACCCCTCTCCTGTCAGGAAAATTTAGTAAATATGTACTTTTTTGTTTGTAAATGAAGGCAGAGTTAAAGAGTGTCTACTTTAGGAATGTTATATGCACATTTGGTATGCCTGTATAGTTGTGTATGGAATCAGTTGCTGGATTCAGGTTATAGTTCCTCAAAACTACAGCTTTATATTAAGTATAAATGCTCTACTTTTTGTCTTGCAAAGCCTGGTTTTATTAATGGCTATGATATGCTGTGTGCTACTCTATGCCTAAAAATATATTCATAAGTAATTGAGTTGCCTCTTCCTCCCTTCTCCCCAAATATTCCTTTCTATGTATGATAAAAAACCAATCTTGATGTGTTTAGTTGTCCTTTAGTGCTTTCTTAGAGGTTTTTTCCTCTATGGACAAGGCGAATTCTATCCCCTCACACTGCAACCACCACACTGTTCTCCACATAGACAAACATGCTTTTTTTTCTGAGTAATATAAATATGTGAAAACTCTCACAAATTGCAGTGAAACTGGACTTGCTGGTGCCAAATGCAGAGCAGAAAGACCCTTTAGGAAGCCACTGGCAAGGATAAGATTGATAGTTACAAAGGTGTGTGTCTGTCCTCTCTCCTCTCTACATGGAAAATTTTGCCTAGACTGGTAAAACAAAACAAAATGAAACAAAGCAAAACAAAACAAAAAACAACTAAGCCCAGGGCCTTGAAATTCACCTGGTGATATTTTTATGTTGGGGATAAAAGCAAGGCTTCAGCTTAATTCATTTGTTTGCTTTATTGTTCTCTTCAAAACATGTAATATATTTTATACATATTAAATTTAATGAAAAGGGATTCATTTCATATGTTGTATCTATTATCCTACCTAATCACAATCTCTCTCCCATCATTTGCAGAACATATAATTTAGTGAATGAGACAGACTACACAGATGTATAGAGAGCATTGAGTGACAAAGCCAGTCCTTGGGAGTTTAGAGGAAGGCAAAGTTATGTTGGTATTATTAGGTCAGAGAAGGCTATAAATTTTCCCTTCCATTCTTACCCTAATAATGACAATGAACAAACCCAACCAAAATCTTTCTCAAATCCATGTGTACAGTTTTATTTTTCAGAACTAGGTAGATTGCTTGAGTAAAAGTACGCTTTGTAGAACTGGTCATTCCTTAAAGTATAATTTTTTTCCCTTTCCTACACATTATTACAGAATGTCAGTAGAGCACTGTATACCCTAGGACAGAATTGAGGTGTGCAAAGGGAGAATAGGTAGAGATGACCTGAAAAAACTTTGCAGTATTTTTTAGTTAGAATTCCCCCTTTTCTTTTCTTTCTTTTTTTTTTTTCATTTGGGCTTCTGGACATACAGTTATGAATTTTCAGAGCTGAAAGAGATCTCGGATACCAATTTATCTACCTCTCTAACCTGAACAAAATTTATAGAGGTAATTAATATAGTAGAAAAAGTGTTGGATTTGGCAATAATTGTGTTCTAGTTCCAGTTCAAGCACTAACTTTATTCTTGGGGAAGTCATCTGATGTCTCTGAAACTTAGTTTCCTTATGTAAAATGGAGGTGATAATACTTATAACATTGCAAGACTGTATTGGTGGTTCCCAAGGCCACCTTCTGGTGTGGTAGAATGATTCATAGGACTTGAAAGTCATTATAATCAGGCTATGGTTTATTACAGCAAAAGGATAAAAATGAAGATCAATAAAGGAAAATGGTACAATCAGGCAGAGACTAAAGGACACTAGGTACAAGCTTCCAAGAGTCCTATCTCAATGGAGTTATACAGGATGTGCTTAATCTCCCAGCAATGAACTCCAGAAACATGCAAAGTGTTTTCTGCCAGAGGAGCTTGCTTGAGCCTAAAAATCCAGGGTTTTTATTGGGGTAATTGGAGTGATCGATTGCAGTTATGGAAACTCCAGACACCCTCAGAAGGAAAGCAGGTGTTTACCATAAATCACATTTTTTATATAATCTAGACAGGTTGGTACAGTGTGGTTCAGGGCTTTAAGAATGCACAGTGCCCTTATCAGTTAGCAACATAGGGAATTCTAAGACTTCAGTTCCCAGGAGCCTCTCAAAGGCCAGTCATATAAGTAGGCCCTTCTGATGATGTCTAAGATTTGAGCAACTCAGGTGTGCTTAGTTAACTTCTCTTCACAAATAGGCATTAAATTATTGTGAATTTAATGCACTGCTTTATCATATATATGATATATATATGGTGTATACATGACATACATACATGTCAAATGTCATATATATGATAAAGTAGTACATGAAATGTATTAAATTATTACTAAATATAATAAATATATATCAGAGACATCATGATATATACATTGATAATCAGTACATCACACATGAAAGATTATTACAAATGAGTAATGAGGGCTAGGGTGTTTTAGTGTATGATTGAGAGCAGTAAGAATGGAAGTTTTGCAAAGCAACTAAAAAAAATCTCACGAAGTGTTTTATTTTTCTCTGTGATGGAGATAATTTTGTCATTGGATCCATTCTGTCCCTCTCCAATTTGACATAGTACTTTCTTATCAGGAGCTTTATATTTCTGGGGCAGGGGTATGTTGCACAAGCCAAATTGTTCCATCACCCATAATTGAGTTTTGGCAAGGATGTTACCCTCCCAAGGAAAGTGCAGAATTGAGTCTCTGGAGAAAGGCATAGACAGGTGCTTCCAGAAAGCCCTGATCCAGGCCCAGTGAAAAACTATGACTAACAATATAACTAATACCAATGTGAATTTGAATTTGAATTTAGATGAATCTGTGTGAACCTGAATATTGTTGGAGTATCAATTTGAGCTAAATACTGGGCTATATGCCCAGCTAAACTCTGATTTTTTTTTCAATTGCTTTCTAAGGATGAAGAAAAGGACTGTGGAAAGGAAACTTGGGCATCATGCACTAGGATGATTTCCTTTGTGGAGGGGAACCAGGAGGGTCATTGTGAGGAAGCACACATACTCATACCTAAAACTGCTAGAAGCATATACCAAACAATAGTCTTATTATCTGAACCCAGATGGTTAATGGCAGCCAGCAGATTGGAGAACAACTTGGAGGAAGGTAGATCTTACCGATGGACAACAAGCCCCGTGATGGAACTTTGGTAGGGTAGGGCCTGTTAAGGGTATTTTGACTACTGTCGGACTTGTTTTCTCCTTTATACTCACATAGCTGCTGTAGTTCCCTGCCCCCAAACCACCAAAGAGTGAAACCTAAGACAGTTGCTTTTATTCTTCATCTAAGCTAAAATTAGCTCATTTGTCTTGCTGGTATGTTCTTTTACCTTTTGTCTTTGAGTATGTGAGCCATGTCAGTAGTTCTCCTCAAATTTGTCCTGTGCGCCAGGCTTTCCAAACATTATCTAAGGCTCTTTCTGAGCCCCCTGCTCCAGGTGATCCTGGAAAGTCTTCATGCACAATGTAATGTAGGATCTTTATGTGCTGACAGAAAAGGACAGAGACTAGATGGAGACCCTGCCATCAAGGGAATCCATTGCTTCTTCTGAAGCAACAGATTTGGCAGGTTTTGCCTAAAGATTTAAAGGATTGAAGCACTCCTTGCCCCACCTTATCATTCCTTAAACAGCTTCTTCTAACACTCACCACAGTTAAAATATAAGTCTTCAAAAAAATTAAAAAATACTAGTCTTTATATTTGTTTGACATCTTATATTTTTCTGACACTTTCCTGTATATTATTTGATCCTTAGAATATTTTTTCATGCTCCAAGGCCAAGTTCAAATGCTATTTTTTACCAAGGAAAATTTAATTTTAACTTCGTCTGACCTCTTGAGGATCTTTCTATGAAGGTTTCTTGATATTTAACTACTTTACCTACTTAGTAGTAATTATATACGAAGTTTATTAGACTATAAAATCTTCAGTGGGAAGATCTAGATAAGACTCAACAACTTAACCTATATCAAACAAGTAATGAATAATGGAATAGAAATAGAGTAGAAAACAAATGCTTGATGCTTAGATAACTTTGCCAAAGTCATTTACTTATGTTAGTGGAAGTTCATACTTGAACTCAAATTTTCTCCCAATTTTATACTATTTTAAATTCTCTACCACACTGCTTGCCTTATCTTGACTTCTTATTGCAGATCACACTTACTGTTCAGATGGATGAAGATCAGCAAAGTCCCTAATAGTCGGGAAAGACTTTAAGGAGCAAGTGGACTTTGACACATGGGTATAATTTCATTAGGTGAGATCCAGAGTGGAGGGTGTTCCAGACAGAGCTAACAATAAAAGTACATAGGTAGGAAGAACATGATCTGTAGAGATGCCAAGCTCAATCAGGGAATCAGGACTTGTTTGGGAGCAGTCTTGAAAACCATGCGGAAATGTTAGGATGTTATGTAGTAGGAAATAAGGACCCATGCAGGCAGCCTCATATGAGGGAATAGTCTGTAGTAGGGAGGAATTAGGGTTTTCTGGTCTGCTAACTCTTTTGGAAGCTAAGAATGATGGCAGGGACTAAGGCCCTGAACCTCTTGCTTCCTGGCTTGGTCAGCTCTGAGTATAAAATATGTTTTATTAAAATATTTTTAAAAGATTTTATTTATTTATTTGACAGAGAGAAACACAGCGAGAGAGGGAACACAGGCAGGGGGAGTGAGAGGGGGAGAAGCAGGCTTCCCGCCGAGCAGGGAGCCCGATGTGGGGTTCGATGTGGGGCTCGATGTGGGGCTTGATTCCGGGTCTCCGGGATCATGAGCTGAGCGGAAGGCAGTCGCTTAACCGACTGAGCCACTCAGGTGCCCCAATTTCTTCATTCAAGAAACGTGAGTTGAGGGGCACCTGGGTGTCTCAGTCGGTTAAGTGACTGCCTTCGGCTCAAGTCATGATCCCTGAGACCCGAAATGGAGCCCCACATCGAGCCCCACATCGGGCTCCCTGCTCGGCGGGAAGCCTGCTTCTCCCCCTCTCACTCCCCCTGCCTGTGTTCCCTCTCTCGCTGTGTTTCTCTCTGTCAAATAAATAAATAAAATCTTTAAAAAAATTAAAAAATAAAATATTTTAACTTGCTCAATGCATTAAATATTGGTTGCCGAATTTCTAAACCTCAGCTCAGAGAGGGCCATTTTACAAGTTTGAAAGAGTTTCAGAACTCTTTATCATGGTAATGTGGATTTTGCCTTGCCTAGGAGCCTCTCTCTAGCACTCTAATTAGAGGAGTTTAAAGTAAAAGGAGCTTCTGAGACAGGAGATACCTCCTTAAGCCACCCCCCAACCTTTTAATATCTGGATTTAGCCTCTGGGGAACACTATCATTCAGCCACCATTTGGTTCATGGCACTCAAGTTCTTACCTACTCTCCAGGCTTTCAAATGTCCATGTCATCTGGTTGGTCCCCTATATTGCAAAGACTTACCAAAATTTTAATTAGTCCATCACTACCCTGTCCCCAAGACTAGCAAGTATCAGAAACCCACTGGCTTCCACTAACAAAGCTCCATCACACCTACTAAGAAAATAAATCTTTATTTATTTATTTTTAAGTTCAGTTAGTATATAGTACATAATAAGTTTTTTTTCATAATAAGTTTTTGTTGTAGTGTTTGATGCATTAATTGCATATAATATGAGAGGGTGAATCTTAATATAAATTCCATATACACCAAGCCTGTGGGTTCTTTCTCCCTCTTTTTCTCCCTTACTTCTCTCCTCTACTCTTCTTCCACCTCCTCTCAAGCATACTTCTTATGGTTTGTTATTTGATACAAATTGTATATTTGATAATGGACAGAAATACAAACATCATACAAACATCTTCTCCCATCTCTTCATACCCCTACATCCTGGTTTCGGTTCTCCCTACAAATAGCAACCCATCCTAATGTTTCTTTCCAACAAATATGCTTTTATCCTCTACCTGAAGAGCCAAGGAGCTTCACCAAAATCTTTGTTAACTCTTCCAAAAGGCAGTCTCTGAAAGCTAAAGGGAGAAGTGATAGAAGGTGGTTAGTAGGATTTGAGCCTTTGCAACAGAATCGTGGAAGACAATGTGCAATAATAGAAGGAGCATAGGTTGGAAGATTGCGCTTTAAACTTAGTTTTCTTTTAACTAAATGTTGTCTAGGTTTTACATATATTTCTCACACATTTATGTGCCTTTAGGGTAAGGATTATGGTTAATGTTTGTATCATCTAACAGTACCTATATAGAGTCGATGCTCTGTTGAATCACTAGGGTCTCCACTGTGCTGTACCCTCCCTCCCCTGCCCAATTTCTGTATTCTTTAGTTTATGTCTTGCTTCTACTACCTCTTAGCTTTGAGGACTGGGGTAGTTTTCTTAACTTCTCTGATTATGAATTTGTTTCACCTTACACAAAAGACATGTAATACTTGCTTCATAGTTTTATTACAGATCAAATAGAATAATAAATATGAAATGTTTTATAGCCTATAAAGTGCTGTGAAAATGTAAAGTGGTTTTATCATATTAGTCAAGAAATATCAAAAAACACAAAATTTTATCACATCTGTGAACAGTGCTCCCAGATTATGTTGCTTCATTCCAATCCCATTTTACAGACCCAGGTTTGCTTAGTTTCAGCTTTTGGACACTTTGATTAAAGTTAACCTTAGGAAAGAGAAAAGTCCAGTCGTTATCTGTGTTTGATACAAAGGCCAATAGCCATTACATCACTTGAATGTAGTTCATTTTCCTTTGGTTCCTGGTGAAATTCCCAAATATATACCCAGAAGTAATTAAAGCAAACTCATTCTGGTGGAGGAAATACATTAAAAGCAATTAATAAAATATTAAAAACTTAGATAAAACTGAATCTACATTCTCCCAGCCATTTCAAAGTATGAATTGTATAAATCTTTATTCTAAATTATCCAAAGAAAATATTTGGGGGAATCAAGAAGCAAGGATTTACTGATCCCTTGTTGCATGTCCAGCTCTGCTAGGGGCATGGTGGGTAGTAGATGTAAAATCCTGGAAGCCTGCATTCTAGGAGCTCAGCTTCTGGTTGGGTCCACAAAACATAGGAAAAATCAAGTTCTTTCTTTGTGGGATGGGCTTTGAGAGGTAGAGTTTAGAGAGACAAAAAGAAGGCAAGGAAATCTTGCCTGTTAGGATAGTAAGCATATCAAGTGCTGTACATGGTGCTAGGTAAGACTGCTGAAATATGGTGGGGTCAGATTATAGAAGTCTTTGAAACTTTGTAGAGGAGACTGGATTTGATATGATTGACAGTGATGATTCATTATGAGTTCCTGAGCCAGAACACTGAAAAAAGAATAGTGTATTAGGAAGCAATGAGTAACTTTAACTATAGACAGACACCTACTACCAAAAACTCATTTGTTGGCTACCCTTGTAGGATGTGGTGGTAGGCATAGGAGAGGACTATGGAAAACAAGATGTGGCTAAAGAAAAGAGAACAAGGACAATGGAGGTCAGGAGGTCAGAGGACATTTTATTTAATCAGTCAAAACTCTGGCATCAGGTGATTTTTATGAAAAAACATTTCCATCAGAAACAAATAACATTAAATAGTTTATAGGCTTAAAGTGTAGTGGGTTCCCCAACAGTAGATTAGCATATGCAGAAGAAATGTGTCAATGATATTAAAGACAATGTAGTGCAAAGCACCCAAGGTAAATAGCCAGACTGTGGGAAGAGCCAAAATGTCCTTCAACAGATGAAGGTATGGTCCATATATACAACGGGATATTACTCAGCCATCAGAAGGATGAATACCCAAATTTTGCATCATATTGGATGGGATTGGAGGAGATTATGCTGAGTGAAATAAGTTAAACAACGGAAGTCAATTATCATATGGTTTTGCTTACTTGTGGAACATAAGGAATAACATGGAGGACATTAGGAGAAGGAAAGGAAAAGTGAAGTGGGGGGGGGATCAGAGTCCATGAAAGAGTATGGACTCTGAGAAACAAACTGAGGGTTTTAGAGGGGAAGGGATTAGGAGGATGGGTGAGCCTGCTGGTGGTGGGTATTAAGGTGGGCACGTATTGCATGGAGCACTTGGTGTTATGTGTAAACAATGAATCTTGGAACACTACATCAAAAACTAATGGTGTATTGTATGGGGACTAACATAACACAATTAAAAAAAGAGAGAGAGATAAAGACTTTCCCAGAAAAACAAAAGCTAGAGTTTATTACTACTAAACCAACCTTATAATAAATGTTAAGGCAACTGAAGTGGAAAAGAAATGTCCATATTTGCATATGAGAAGATTATGAATAAAGTGATATTAAATATGATAGCATATACATATACACAGAAATGGAAAAGGGAGTAAAAAAGTGTTTGGTTTTTTTTAGAATTTGAACTTAAATGACCATCACTTGATTACTTGATTAAGACTGCTATACACTTGGAATGCTGTATATGAACCTTGTGGTAACCACCAAAGTAAACCTGTAATAGATACAAAAAATAAGTAGAAAGAAAGCCAAATATAACACTACAGAAACATTACATAAATCATAAAGAAAGAGAAGAACAGAGATCTATAAAAATAACTAGAAAACAGTTAACAAAGTGAAAATAACTACACACCTATCAATAATTACTTTATTTTTTTCAATAATTACTTTAAATGTAAATGGACTAAATACTCCAATAAAAAGGTATAGAGGGATGGAATGAAAAAAAATACCCATCTATATGCTGTCTAAAGGACACTCACCACAGACGTAAAGAGAAAGAGATACCAAATGTAAAGGAATGGGAAAAAATTTACCATGCAAATGAAAATGAAAAAAAAAAGTCAGGGTAAAAATACTTCTATCAGACAAATAGATTTTAATACAAAGACTGTAGAGGAGACGTTGGAAGAAAAGTAGGAAGACCCTAGGCTTGCCTCATCCCACAAATACAACTAGATAACTATCAATCATCCTAAATATTCCAGAAAGAAACTTGAAGACTGGGAGAACAAACACCACAACTAAAGACAGAGAAGAGGCCACACTGAAGAGAGAAAGTGTGGAGACGTAGCTAGGAGAGAAATGGGTAATAGGTACTGTGGTGGGGTGGGAGCAATGGTTGAGGAGAAGGACAAGAGAGAGACTAGCACACAGGGGAGTCCTCACAGGGAAGAGGAATCCCCATAGCAGTTGGCTTCAAAAGTGAGAGGAGCTGAATTTTCTGAGTTCTTAAAACCAGTGTGGCTTAAAGCCTGGAGTTCTAAAGGTCATTGGACTTGGCTTGGATAGAGCCCAGACGGCATTGGGCTGCTCTTGGAGAGGAGGCAGGAGAAACAGCCCACAGACATACAGCATGGAAATAACAATCTGAAGAGTACCTGGGACACAAAGTGGTTATTTGTTCACCTTAGATTATTTCTCAGGCAGGCATTGTTCACAGAAAGTTTCCTCTAGGAACAAAGGAACTGTTTGGAACCAAATCCTTCCCCTAACCCTCAGCATAGACAGAGGAACTAGCGCAGCACAGGCACTGCTTACCTAACTTGCTTAATTAAACCAAGTTCCACTCCCACCCCTACTCTCTGGTGGAACCCTCCTTACCAATCACACTTGCCTTAGTCCCAGTGCAGTGGGGCCCCTCTCAAGACCAGCCCAAAACTCTGCCCAAACTACATATCCCAAGCCAGGAATTTTGCAAGGCTTCATTTCCAGCAGCAGTGGCAACATGTCTCATTTCATAAGCAAACCAGAGCAAACATAGTTTTAAAATGCCACGTTTAGGCCAGGGAACAAACACTGCCCACACGGACAAAGAGAGCCTGTGCAGTTGACTAGCTTGAAGTATAAAGCAACCAGAACACAAAAGCAGAGCACATGCGGAACACATTAGAGACACTCCCTGAAGCATCAGGTCCTGGGGAACAGGGATCATTACACAGCAGGGCACTACAGGACCTCTTCTTCATAAGAGCATTACACTCAAAAACAGGACACATGACTGACTTTCCTAACACAGAAGAACAGGACAGGAACCTAGCCAAAATGACTAGACAGGGAAATTTGTCCCAAATGAAAGAACAGAAAAGGCTATGGCCAGAGATCTAAGTGAAACAGATATAAGTAAAATAACTGATGGAGAATTTAAAGTAAGAATTATAAGAATACTCATTGGACTTGAGAAAAGAATAGAAGGCATCAGTGAGACCCTTCTCACACAGGTAAAAGAGTTTAAAAAGAGTCAGAGATGAAGAATGCAATGAGATTAGAAACAGGCTGGATGAAATGAACAGCAGCCTGAAAGATGCAGAGGGATGTACTAGTGATATAGAAGACAAAATAATGGAAAATAACGAAACTGAACAAAAGAGAAAAAAATTATGAAACAAGAGAATTAACTTAGGGAACTCAGTGATTCCATCAAAAGTAATAACATTCCTATTATAGGAGACCCAGAAGATGAAGAGAGAGAAAAGGAGGTAGAAAATTTATTTGAAAAAATAATAGAAAATCCCCTAATCCAGGGAAAGAAACAGACATCTGTCCAGGGAGAACAGAGAATTCCCATCAAAATCAACAAAAGCAGGCCAAGACCAACACATATTATAATTAAACTTGCAAAATAGAGTGACAAAGAAAAATCTTAAAAGCAGCAAGAGAAAAGAAGTCCTCTACCTACAGGGTAGACCTATAAGTTTAGCTAGAGATATCTCAACAGAAACTTAACAAACCAGAAGGGAACTGCATGATATATTCAACATGCTGAATAGGAAATTCTGCAGCCAAGAATACTCTATACAGCAAGACTATCATTCAGAATAGAAGGAGAGATAAAGAGTTTTCCAGACAAACAAAAACTAAAGGAGTTCCATTAAACCAACCCTGCAAGAAAAATCAAAGGGTACTGTTTGAGCATGCAGGACAGACCAAAAGTGACAAAGAGGAGAAATAATTGGAGGAGATCTCCAGAAACAATGACAAAACAAGTACTAATATGACACTAAATACATATCTATCAATAATTGCTTCAAATGTAAATGAACTCAACACTGCAAAAGATGTAGGGTGTCAGAATGGATTAAAAAAAAACACAAGACCATTCAGGGAGAGAAACAAAACAAGAGAGACTTTGGACAGAGAAACAAACTGAGGGACTTGGAGGGAGGGGGTTGGGGGATGGGAGAGCCTGGTGGTGGGTACTGGGGACACCTAAAGCATGGAGCACTGGGTGTGGGGAATGGGGAATGAATCTTGGAACACTGGGAAAAAAAATTTTAGTAACAATAAAAAAAAGAAAGAAAGTACTTAAAAATAAAATCTTTTAAAAAATAAATAAATAAATAAAATGAAAACATAACAGTACAAAATCTTATGTAAAATCTTACAGCAAAGGGGGTCCTAAGAGGGAAGTGTATAGCAGCACAGGCCCACATCAAGAAGCAAGAAAAATCTCAAATAAACAACCTAACCTCACACCTAAAAGAGTTAGAAAAAGAACAACAAATGAAACCTGTGCCCAGCAGGAGGAAGCAAGTAATGAAGACTAGAGCATAAGTAAATGATGTAGAAACTGATTAAAAAAAATAGAACAGATCAATGAAACCAGGAGATGGTTTTTGAAAACATTACTAAAATTGATAACCCCCTAGCCAGACTCATCAAAAAGAAAAGGGAAAGGAGCCAAATTAATAAAATCACAACTGAGAGAAGAGAAATAACAACCAACACCACAGAAATACATACAATTATAAGAGCATATTATGAAAACCCATATGCCAACAAATTGGACAACCTGGAAGAAATGGATAAATCCCTAGAAACATATAAAGAGCCAAAACTGAAACAGGAAGGAATAGAAAACTTGAACAGATAATAACCAGCAAAGAAGCTGAATTAGTAATTTTTAAAAAATCTTCCAATAAACAAAAGTCCAGGGCCACATGTCCTCACAGATGAGTTCTATCAAATATTTAAAGAAGAGACAATATCTATTCTTCCCAGTTTATTTAAAAAAATAGAAAAGGAAGGAAAACTGCCAAATTCATTATATGAGGCCAGCATTATCCTGGTACCAAAATCAGATAAAGACTCCACTAAAAGAAAACTACAGGCTAATATCCCTGATGAACATGATGAACATGGATAAAACAATTCTCAATAAAATACTAGCAAACCAAATCCAACAGAACATTAAAAGAATCATTCGCACAACCAACTGGAATTTATTCCTGGGTTTCAAGTGTGGCTCAGTATTCACAAATCAATCAAGGTGATACACTACGTTAATGAAAGAAAAGATAAGAACCATATGATCATTTTAATAGATGCAGAAATGATACATGAACTCAGTAAAGTTGCAAGATACAAAATCAACATACAGAAATCTGTTACACTTCTATACACTGATAATGAAGCAGCAGAGAGAGAAATTAAGGGAAAAAATCCCATTTACAATTGCATCAAAAAAATATGATAACTGAGAATAAACCTAACCAAAGAGATGAAAGACCTGTACTCAGAAAACTATAAAATAACAATGAAAGAAACTGAAGATGACACAAAGAAATGGAAAGGCATTCCATGATTATGGATTGGAAGAACAAATATTATTAACATGTCTGTACTACCAAAGGAATCTACACATTTAATGTAATCCCTATCAAAATACCAACACCATTTTGCACAGAGCTACAATTTGTGTGGAACCCCAAAAGACCCTGAATAACCAAAGCAAGCTTGAGAAAAAAAAACAAGCTGGAAGCATCACAATTCCAGAATTCAAGTTATGTTGCAAAGCTTTAATAATAAAAATAGTATGTTGCTGGGACAAAAATAGACACAATGATCGATGGAACAGAATAGAAATCCTGGAAATAAACCCACAACTATATGGTCAGTTAATCTTCAGCAGAGCAGGAAAGGCTATCTAGTGGGAAAAAAATCCAGTCTCCTTAACAAATGTTGGGGAAACTGGACAGCTACATGCAAAAGAGCGAAACTGGACCACTTTGTTACACCATACAGAAAAATAAATTCAAAATGGATGAAAGACCGAAATGTGAGACCTTAAACCATAAACCTCCTTGAAGAGAACACAGGCAGTAACCTCTTTGACATTGGTCATAGTACCTTTCTATGGTACCCTAACCCTAACCCTAACCCTAACCCTAACCCTAACATAAAGCAAAAATAAACTATTGGGACTTCATCAAAATAAAAATCTTCTGCACAGCAAAGGAAATAATCAACACAACTTAAAGGCAACCTATGGAATGGGAGAAGATATTGGCAAATGACATATCCAGTAAAGAGTTAGTATCCCAAATATATAATGAAGTTGTGAAACTCAACACCCAAAAAACAAACAATCCAATTTAAAAAATGAGCATAGGGGCGCCTGGGTGGCTCAGTTGGTTGGGCGACTGCCTTCAGCTCAGGTCATGATCCTGGAGGCCCGGGATCGAGCCCCACATCGGGCTCCCTGCTCGGCGGGAAGCCTGCTTCTCCTTCTCTCACTCCCCGTTTGTGTCCCCTCTCTGGATGTGTTTCTCTCTGTCAAATAAATAAAATCTTTTTTAAAAAAAGCGAGCATATATCCCTTTGAATCTGTAGTTTTATATCCTTTGGGTAAATATCTAGTAGTGCAATTTCTGGATCATAGGATAGTTCTATTTTTAAATTTTTGAGGAACCTCCATACTGTTTTCCAGAGTGGCTAAACCAGTTTGTATTCCCACCAAAAGTGCAAAACAGTTTCCCTTTCTCCATATGTCCTGAGTTGTTACTTTTAGCCATACTGACCAGTGTGAAGAGGTATCTTATTGTGGTTTTGATCTGTATTTCCCTAATAATGAGTGATGTTCAGCATTTTTTCCTGTGTCTGTTAGCTGTTTGTATGTCTTCTTTGGGAAAAAATGGCTCTTCATGTCTTCTGCCCATTTCTTAACTGGATTATTTGAGGGGGGGTGTTGATTTTGATGAGTTCTTTTTGATGCTGGATACTAGCCCTTTACCTGATATATCATTGCAAATATTAGAAGCAAACTCTTAATTATAGAGAAAAATTGATTATTATTAGAGGCGAGGGGGATGAGTGGGTAGGTGAAATAGGTAATGGCGATTAAGGAGTGTACTTGTCATGATGAATACTGGGTGATGTATGAAATTGTTGAATCACTCACACATCTAAAACTAGTATTTCACTGTATGTTAACTAACTGGAATAAAAATAAAACCTTTAAAAAAAGAAACAGAACAGAGGGGAAAAATACAAAGCAAAAACAAACTCTTAACTGTAAAGAACAAACAGATGATTACCAGAGGGGAGCTGGGTGGGAGGAGGGGAGAGGTAGGTGAAGGGGATTAAGAGTACACTTATCATGATAATCACTGATTAATAAATGGAATTGTTGAATCACTATATTGTATGCCTGAAACTAATATAACACTGTATGTTAACTATGCTGGAATTAAAATAAGAAATAATAACAATAATGAAGTAAACTATTGAGACTATGTCAAAATAAAGAGATTTTGTACAGTAAAGGAAACAATAAAATAAAATAAAAAGACAGCCTACTGATTGGGAGAAGATATTTGCAAACTATATATCCAGTAATATCCAAAATAAGGAACTTATACAACTCAGCACCAGAAATAATCTGATTAATAAATGGGCAGATGACCTGAATTAACATTTTTCTAAAGAAGACATGCAGATGGCCAACAGATATATGAAAAGATGTTCAGCATCACTAATCATCAGGGGAATGCAGATCAAAACCACAATGAAATATCACCTTTCACCTGTTTGAATGGCTAAATAAAAATGATGAGAAATAAGCAGTATTGGCAATGGTATACAGAAAAAGGAATATTCACACACTACTGATAGAAATGTAAACTGGTAGCGCCACTATGAAAAACAGTATGGAGATTCCTCAAAAAATTAAATAGAACAACCATATGGTTCAATAATTCTACAACTGGGTATTTACCCAAAGGAAACAAAAACACTAATTCAAAGAGATACATGCATCCCTATGTTTACCGCAGCATTATTTGTGATATGCATGTATAGAAGCAACCTAAGTGTCCATTGATATATGAATAAATAAGGAATACATAGTGTATATATGTATATGCAATGGAATAATACACAGCCATTAATATAGATGAGATATTGCCATTTGTGACAGCTTGAGTGGACCTTGAGGGTATTATGCTAAGTAAGGTAAGTCAGACTGAGAAATACAAATACCATATGATTTCACTCATATGTGAAATCTAAAAAAAAATCAAATAAGTAAACAAACAAAAACCAGAATTAGACCTATAAACAAAAAACAAACTGATGGTTGCCAGGAGGAAGGGGATGAGGAAGTTAGGCAAAACAGGTGAAGGGGAATGGGAGATACAAACTTCCAGTTAGAAAATAAATAAGTCACAAGGTTGAAACATACTTAAGGAATATTTTCAATGAAATTTTAATAGCATTGTGTGGAGATTGATGGTACCTACACTTGTGAGCCTAGTATAACATACGGACAAGTTGCTAGTATAACATATGGACAAGTTGAATCACTATTTTGTACACCAGAAACTAATATAAAATTGTGTGTCAACTATATTCAAAATTTTTTAAAAAGAAAATGTGGGTTCCCAGAGTTGAATCAGTGAATGGTTTCTACACCTGACCTGTTTTCAGCAACAAGCATGTACAAGAATTTCTCTTTTCTAGGCTTTCCCAGAGCTGGTGGACCTAGCATTTATGTTATTATGATTAAATTAAAATGAAGGTCTCTATTGTCTCTGAGGAGAAATTAAGAAAATGCCAGAAATGAACAAAATATTAGTACAAAAATGCTGTTAAGGAAGGGGAAGTGAAATAAGCCAAGAAGAGAAAGTCAAGTATCACATGGTTTCACTTACTTGCGGCGCATGAGGGGTAACCTGGAGGACAGTGGGAGAAGGAAAGTAAATGGGAACTAGGGTAATCTAGGGAGGGAAACGAAACAACAGAGACTTTGGACACAGAAACAAACTGAGGGACTTGGAGGGAGGGGGGTGGAGGGATGGGA